>DVQM01001835.1:0-11140 GCA_018231645.1 Heliconius ricini | reverse complement strand
ATTCGGCAGAAAGTGGGGAACGAAGTGTCTTAACACAAGGTTCCCTCTGCCTACCTTGCTCTGTACAGGATACAGTGAAGCTGATATTGATACTTTTTAACTTATTTATGGTTAAAATGTTTACTTAACTTAACAACTGTAGTAAAACCACAATGATGCCACTCTTAGGTAAATGTTAGTAGAGTTCCAATTGCATCATTAGCGTATAAAATAGACGACACGACTAAGTAATATTACTTAAATGACTGACCGTTGTACTCACAGAAATGGGTTAGTATTTAATTAAATTGTTAAAATGTCAAAGTGTTTTTGGCGTAGCGGCACTGCATCTAATTGTAAACGCGACGGTTGTGGGTTCGATTCTGACTCTGTTAAAAAGTCAGCGCGCGGCAAGCGTTTGGCGGGAAGTGGAGCGGACGAATTTTTTAACACCTTGATTTAATACTGTTTATTAGCCATTGTCGATATATGGATAGAAGAATATTTTTCAATTCAAACAAGTAGTTCCTGAGCTTAGCGTTCAATCTAATAAACTCTTCAGCTTTATAATATTAGTATAGATATAGATTTTGAAACCGATAAGAAGACTTACTTAAAAATAGTAAACAAATAATAATTTGTTGACTTCCACGGGAAAAGGATTTAATATAATCTACCTAAATCTACTGTAAATATGCGTAAAATACTATGTTTACTTTGTAATATAGAGATAGATTAGTTATCTAAATTCTTATATATATTTTTACATTTCGCTTTTTTTTCCAAATAACGGGGTAGACAGTTGCTAGTGTTAAATCACTCCGATTAGTACTTTCCGCCAATCCGACGAGAAATTGACCTGTATAATGGCGGAACCCAATGTTTCACCTTACTTAACAGAGTGGAGAAACGAAAATAATTTAAATATAATAATTTCCTTCTAGTGGAAATCGAACTTACAACCGTTCCGTTTACAATCAAACGCCCACTAAACCATAATGGTTTATTTATATAAATATGATTGTTATTTCTTATCGCAAAGTTTGAAATATATTTTTATATTTCATTATACATATATGATTGAGGCCAGTCGTGGCGCAGCGGCACGAGACGTGCGACTTTAAAACCGACTGGCTGTGGGTTCGATCCCCACTCGAGATGAAATATTTATTTAAATTTATTTTTCTATTTCTTCGATGTGGTGTTCAGGTTCAGCGCGGCGTTGAGTTCTGCCACTCACCCCGCAATGCCTCTAGAATTCGGCAGAAGGTGGGGAACGGAGTGTCTTTACACTAGGTTCCCTCTGCCTACCCTGCTGTGTGCGGAAAATAGCGTGAAGCTGATTTGATTTTTTTTTGATCATACATATATGTTTTTATTTTAAGCGGTATTCTCGAATTTCGTGACCTCAGCGTTTCCCTTGAGGTCGACGCTGCTATTACCACACCGCAATCCCCCTCTCATAAATTATTCACATTATAGCTCCATCTCGGTCTGTTTTAGTAGATAATAAGGGTCACCTTGTTTTTGTGGGCCATTTTAGAATGTTTTATATAAGAATCCTGCCAAGAACCTTGCCTTAAGACTATCCGAGTGGTTAATACCGAGGTCAGATTCGCATTTAGTATGTTCTAACTTCTTACTGGCTATTAAATAATATAAGCTAGTGTGAAATTGTTTATTTTGTTCGCTCTGTCGAGTGTATGACTTGCAAATAAGTTATATGTTAAAGTGGACTTCAATCAATCTTATTGTTGTGAACATGATTCTAGAAAATTCTTTTTATCTGAAATTTATATAAAATTATATAATAAAATATTGTGTAGTATATAGATAAGTACTATTTATCGAGTGTTTGAGAGTTTGAGCTGACATGTTTATCACATCTGTTACAGTTATCTAGTATCAGGTGACGCGGACGGCAAGTGCTACATATGGGACTGGAAGACTACCAAGCTGTATAAGAAATGGAAGGCCCACGACGGCGTCTGTATATCTTCACTGTGGCACCCCCACGAGCCTAGCCGCCTGCTCACCGCCGGCTGGGACGGACTCATTAAGTACTGGGATTAAATGATACTAGCATACACGATACAGCAGTTTTAATTTCCCCTACCGATAACCACAAACCATAAATAACATAATTAAACTTTGCAATGTCAACTTTATAATATTTTGTTATAAGCGTTGTTTTTTTTTATCTTATAATTGTATAAGATATATATTATGCGGCGATCATAGGGCACTTGTAGGGCTCCTCGTACGCGATGTCCACCTTGTACTCCATGCTGCACTCGCGACAGGCGCCGTTCACCATGAACTGGTTAAAGCTTATGTTGTTTTCGTGGAATGATTCAATGAGGGCAGTGATGAGGCTGTCGATCATCTCGGGCGTGTGATGCGGCCCCGGGGCAAAGCGGAGGCGCTCCTCTCCGCGCGCCACTGTAGGGTGATTGATGGCCTGGACGTAGTGACCGCGCTTCATGAGGGACTCCGCGACCAACGCCACCTTGTCCGCACCGGCTATAGGCACGGGCACGATGTGGCTCACAGACGGCAGCTGCGGTAGACCAGCTATGAGTAGAGACAGCTTTAGGTAGCGAACTATTGCTTGGTGTTTAGCTCGCAGGTTCCGCCCCTCCTCGCTTGCTAACAAGCGGATGGCTGCTATGGAGCCCGCGAGCACGGGCGGCGGCAGTGCAGTAGTGAAGATGAACCCTGGAGCTAGAGACCTGATGGTATCCACAAGTAACGAGGACCCGGCGATGTATCCCCCAACGTTCCCGAAAGCTTTACCAAGCGTCCCAGAAACGATGTCGATCAGGTGCTCGACACCTCTTTCCTCTCCGATACCAGCACCATGTTTCCCATACAGACCCACCGCATGCACTTCATCCACAAAAGTCAAAGCTCCATATTCATGAGCTATATTACACATCTCTTCTAGAGGACAAATAGCACCACTCATAGAGTGGACAGTCTCGAACACGACTAGCTTTGGTACACCCACTGGCGATGATGATAGTAATTCTTTAAGGTGAGTCGGGTCGTTGTGCCTAAATATATGTTTGGGCGCCCGACTGTTCCTGATGCCCTGTATCATGGAGGCGTGGTTGCCCGCGTCAGAGTACACGATGCAACCCGGCATTATCTTGGCCAGTGTAGAGAGCGTCGCATCGTTTGCAACGAAACAAGAACTAAATATTAAGGCGGAAGGTTTTTTATGAAGTTTAGCAATTTCATATTCGAGTTTCTCAGTCATTTGTGAGTTCCCAGCAATGTTGCGAGTGCCGCCGGCGCCCGTCCCGTACGACTTGATAGAGGAAATGGCAGCGTCCTGCACGCTGGGGTGCCGCGAGGCCCCCAGGTAGTCGTTAGCGCACCACACCGTCACACGACGGTTATCGTGGCCCTCGAGGGCCTGCGGGTACATACCGTCGGCCGCCAGGCGGGATACCTTCCTGAATATACGATACGAGTAATCCTTCTTCTTAGCATTGATCTGTTCGCTGAAGAACTTATCATACTGATAACTCGAGTTATCCACGATATCTTCGGTCATCTCCTTCGGGGCCTCGGAGACGATGGAGTTCGACTGAATGAAGGGGCATTTCGTTTCGTCGACGCCGAGAGAGCGGAAGCCTCGTGAAAGTATAGGGCAGAAGCTCCCATATTGCTTGAGCAACACACTGCCGTAATTCCGCACGAAAGTTTGATTCATTGATCCCAAGAAAGGGCACGGCATTTTATGTAATCGGTGACACTCACTTGTAACACTTACGACACAAGAATACAGACGGTTTTTGTTTTATATTTCGACGTTTTCCACAACAACGTTGGCTCGCACTGTAGCCGAACGCCTCGCAGATGTACGGATCGCAACTGGTGGCTCACTGCGCGGCCGTCCTCATTTATAAAGTGTGTGTCGTCATATCGATTGAGCTTCGAAATATGGTTCTGTGCTTCTACTCCACGTACAATTTTTATTTTGATTTTAATGAAAGAGTGTTGCCAAAAGATTTAATCTGTCATTGTGGTGTTGTCAGCTGTGCAAAATTTGAATTTTCTTCGGATATTTGAAAAAGAATTGCCATCTTTTATAGTTATTTCTTAAAAAAATATTGTTATTTTTATCTTTGGTTTTTTATGACATCTTTAAATTTAAAAAAAAAATAGTTTTCATACAAATATTTTTATATTAATTATTAAAACCTTACTTTTTTAAATATTTGTATTTACCTTAATAAAATTAAAACAAATATATAAAAATATTTAAAATTATTACAAAAAGTATTTATAATATAAAATAATTAAAATATCGACAGTACTTTTCGTATTAAAAAACACATATTTAAAAAAATACGTTTACATGCACTAAATACTTTTATAGTCAAAAGCTGAAACAAAAATATTATATAACTTTTCTGCAATTGTTTATTTTATAATAACTTTCTAAAATCCTCTAAAATATTTATTTTAATTAGGATATCGGTTCTGTTAGTTTGACAGTTGACACTTATGATAACTGAAATATAACCTGAACATTCTGAAAATCTGATATATTTTGTTTGATATTTTAATAACATTTTATATTTTAGAAAGGATAGTTTATTATTAATTGAAAAATGTTTTCTCTAAATAACCATTTGGAACTTAGAAGAGTTACTATATCTAGTTTAGTGACGTGCATTTATTTACCAAGTATTGTGACCGTAATCTCCTACAAAGGTTTACTATATTCAGTGGGAAATGCCTCATCTTTTTATATCCTGGTCCTTATATTTATTGCTGAACTAATGAAATCATTCTACTTAAACTCAAGCAACGATCTTCAAGCCAGAAGGAAAGTTAGTAAGAACAGCGCAAGCGATATATTCAAATCAATAATATTCCTTCTTGGAGTTACGTTTAGTTTTTTTGTCGGCATAATATTATTTGGTGCACCATTTCTGGAATATCACGAAGAAACCCTGATGTTATCAAGTTTATTGACATTGTTGACAGTATTTCCATTGATTGCTCATACGGGAGTGGAATCAGCAGTCCAGCTATTATTTGGAGTTAAGACTTTTTCACGAGACACGATCATAGCAATGCTAGTTAACAATGCATTGTTAACAGTTTGTGGAGCTTGGCTTGGTGCAGTTGTTATTCCATTGGATTGGAACACACCCTGGCAACAATGGCCTATATCATGCTACCTTGGTGCCTTAGGAGGTTATGTATTATCAAATGTATTAACCATCACCAAAGTTACCCTTATGTCTGGAGCAAACAAACATCCATCATTGAATGTCTTTGTCAATATGATGAACAAATTACATATATCTAAATAAGTTCAAACATGCTATTTATGAATATATTTTTTAATTATTATTATTACCTTAAATCAGCTTCACACCACAGCATCAGCTTCCACATTCAGCAGAGTAGGCAGAAGGAACCTAGCGTTAAGACACTCCATTCTTTACTTTCTGCCAAGTTTTGGATACATTGCATGCTGAGTGGCCCAACTTAACACTGCCCTTTGCCTCAACATAAGAGTAAAGTAATGAAAGTATAAATGCTAATAAATGGTTTGTTTCGTTTTCTTTTAAGTAGCATCAAACCCACAACCGGTGGATTTTAGTCACACTTTGACTCAATTTCTATACAGTATTAAATTCTTAAAGTATTGTTATGTTTATAATTTTTTATTTATTTTATTATTGGTCAAGAATTGTTTTTAGTCACAGTTTTATTATAATGAGATATATGTATAATAAATACAAATAAAACATATGTTTAGTAAATTAATAACTTTATTTTGTGTTTGTTAAATATTAACTTAGCCTAATCATTTATAAAATATGAAACTTAACTAATATTACTGCATCACAATTTTTAAATAACTCTCTAAGTTAGCATTACAACACATTATGCCATTCATACACTACACTCGAGCCAACAACAATATACTTTGCTTAAATCAACAATAGTAACACATCTAAGGCCTGGATTACATTTGTTCCGAAAATCTGTGAAACACTAACATTTTTTAAATATATTTTAGAAAAAAGGGCAATCTTAGTACATAATTTCTATATTGTTTTATAATTCTTTAATTTTGATTGGAAAACTTATAATTACAAAGTTACAATAACAATACTTAACTAAAAATAACAGTACTAACACATCTAAGGTCTGTTCTGTAAATAACTGAAATATTACTATTTTCTTAACTAATTTTTACAGAAGAAATCTGTGAAATGTAAAATAATTGTGGCAAGTTGATTCTTAATTTCAATTGGAACAGTTATACAACAATAAGCTATAACATTAAAAAAAAAACAGTTTTATTATTTCACTATTATTTGCCATTAAGAATATAACAGATGAGGCATACAGACAATAGATAATGTATAAAAATTTCAATGTAGCAGGCCTCAAGTCACGGATTTAAATCCATAATTTTTTGTATTATGTTTCTAAACATATTCTCTCCTTAGTTTATTAACAAACAATTTTTAATAATCATGATATTTAAGTTTTGTTATTTTATTGCAATTAACATTTTGATTTGATTTTGATCATTATCACAATTGCTTAATAACTTTTTAAATTTAAAAGTCTATTAATATATTAGCTGTTCTGTGATAAAATATTAATTATTATACAACAGTACTAAGTTCTATTACTTTCTGGGTATTTTTGTGGCACTTAAAGGGCTTTCATATATAAAAAATACTTTAAGTATCCATTATACAACAATAACACAATTGTTTTCTACAAAAATATTTTTTAATATGTATTTTAATAATTTCAATATAATAATAAATGTCCTGGTATTAATTGGCATCATTAAAGTTAAACATCATTAATTTAAATAGCTTAGTGCTAAGCAGCTAGCAACCTGGTAATCACGACACCATTGTGGTGTGGGAAAGTGATTGCAAGAAGTCTGTGAGTTGAAATCCTTTTGCATATTAAATAAATTTCAAATACATATATATTTATATAATAGTATGGGAAAATTACATTTTCTTCTAGCCTCACAGACATTAATTAACTTAATTAACATTAAGCCATTACAATTACATGTACTTAGTTAATGTCAATTAATCGCTAATTGATGTTCCTGTATGACATTATATATTAGTGTTACATGACTTGTATACTAAAAGTTAGAACAATATAAAGTGACTATTCACTCTAACACTAAATATCGACAACTAGCAATTTGCGTAATTGGCAGTGTTGCAATTAATTACATATAAATTTATCAAATTATTTTAACCCTTAAACGGACAGAACCAAAAATTGATTTATGTATGGTTCTATATTTCCAATTTCCTACTAGATTATATAAATAAATAATATTTAATTTTTATTTGAAATTGTGAGACATTATCTCACAATTTTTATTATTTTTAATTATCGGATTAAGAGTTAATTTAAAAAGAAAAGTAATTTAAATAGCATTGTGTTTGTACTAGCAACATTGTAGTGACCTTGGAGTTTCTATATGCTATACAAACTTTTCTATATCATAGATAATAAATTCACTTTAATCACGTGGCGTGCAAACATTGACGAACATATTTACATTATAATTAAGTGATAACGAGTGTTTGTTTTTTACTTTGACACATCTTTTTCCCGCTTCACTGATAAAAGAGACCTAAAAATCAAAGTGTTTAACAAAACACTAAGTATTATAAACATCGCAAGAAAAAGCAGTAAAAGCATGAAAGTAAAAAAACAAACACCAATCTCTTATTTATAGCTTTCAGCTTTTTTCTACATATTTATTGCGTTGCGATTCTTATCTTAAAATTTTATTTAATATTATTAAAATTCAATCTGATTAAATGGTCGTAATTATAAGTGACAGATTGACAATAAAAAACAACAAGTATGCCAATTACTGTTATATATAGATTAAAATATTAATTAGATCGATAAATTAAATTAATAAAATTTAATATTAAATATTTTTCTTTAACTGTATCCATTTTTTTATTATTTTGTATTTAAAAGACTCAAATAATTAATATTGATCAAACATAATTTTTGAAATGTATAAATTTAAATAAATATATTAAATAAATGATTACATTAATTTTTAATTAAAGAAAATATATTAAAAAAGAACATTACGTTATTATTAGTATTGTTGAAACGTAACACTTACAGTTACCCTGTTGGATGTTGAGAAACAAAACTAAAATCTGGCACAGATACGTAATATAAATACTAAGTTATGTCTAAAAGGTCCAAATAATAGCTGAATTAAGAAAAAAATTAAATAATATAATATACACTTTGCTTAATAAGTGTCTTTAATTTTTTATGCGGAAAATAATCATAAAATAACCATAGATTTCTTTTGTTATTATCTACATCATATGTTACAATGTTGATTTATTGAATTGTAATATATATTACTAGAAATTACCAAATTAATAAAAGCAATAAATTGTTAATGAAAAATATATTTTTTTCATAAATTTCAAATGATATTTATAAATTATTATTAAAAAAATATGTTTATACGATAAAAAACTACATTTATATGCGCAATCTGTAACAAACGCTTCCATTGGAACATTAGCTTAAAGCAAAGCTTAAGAACATTGATATTCACTCATCAATAATACTTAATACAAAAAAATGCATATCTAATACTAGTTATTTTTAATTCTTCTGAAACTATAGAATAGTTTCAGAAGAATAATATTTTAGTTTTGACATACTCATACTCAAAAGAATAATTGCACTACAATAAAAGTGGCGTAACTTATAATTTATTGATTTTTTTTTATTTCAAAATAAAATTCAATTAAAAATCATGTCTTACATTTTTATGATGATTTAATTAAATAAATATTTATAATTTAATTAGATAAATATAAAAATGATGAAATTATATTGGTTTTGAGTTACACCACACTTATTCTGAAGATGCATTACTTTGTATGGTATTGTGAATATAGTGAGGAATATACAAATGGAGTGAAATTTTGAATTTAAATAAATTTGATAAACAGATTTTGATAAACAACAAAAATAACATATATTGTATAAATAGAAAGGTTATAATTAAAATGTCATAAATGTTCTTTAATAATTATACTAGAAATCGGCATAGTCTTTCTTGATTTTTTAAATGTTTCTGTTATTGAAATAAAATATAATAACTATTCAAAACTGAAACTCACAAGTGATATGTTTCATATGAATTTCTATCCAAAAAGCGTTGTAAACTTATATAACTGTTATATTACATAGATTTAATAAAAAGAAGAAAGCTTTCACATAATTTTAGAAATACATTGTAATTTAGAAACACATTTATAGAAAACGTACAAACAATTGGAATTAGCGAGATTTGAAACCGCTTGTGTCGCTGTCCAAGCGCACTCACCACTAAGTCGTACGTTCTTATCAAACTACGATCAATTTTTTATGCGTTTTGTAAAAAAAACAGTACTGTTCTTTATTGAGTGTGGAATAACACTTTAAAAATGTTAAAACTTATTTAGAAACGACAAGATCTTAAAGCTTCATAATTTCAGTTTAAAAATGTGACGACAAATATTACTATTGACATAAGTTGTCTCATTTATTAAGCTTTTTTTATTTAATTTGAAATGAGCTTGTTTTATTGCCTGTCGTCAGTTTCTTACAAACGTAACAATAATTAATAATTAAAGCTGCCCACTGTTACTTCACTACGCTGAATAACTCAAGTAAAATGATCTAACTCACAAAATCAACATTTTAGAAATTATTAATCAATGAATAAAATAATATTTTAAGCTCTATCTGCTATTTAAATGTTGTTTTTTTATTTTTATTATTATATTTTTCTAATATTTCCTTTATAATAAAAAATATATAAGTGAATTACTAATAGTATCCGTGATATCACAATGCTGTCGCTATTTTAAGTGTGAAACTACTTTTAAGTAACTAAATACAATATTTTTTAATATATTTATGAGCTAGATCATATTACTAAAACTGACGCTTATTATAACAATACACAAAATAATTATTAAATATAAATTTTTAATAAAAAAATAATAATATAGGTTATATTTAAAGATGGCGTCGAGTCTACGTATTGCTGGTGTCGGGCTGGAAGTAATGCAGACCGTTTATCTGTAATAGAAATGGTTATATGAGAATAAGGATAAATATACATAAGAGCACTACAATGTACGTACGTATGAATAATTAATGTTTTTCAAAGTCGTCGTGTCGCAGGAGCAGAAGTGTGCGCCAGTTAACGCGACGGTTGTGGGTTCAATTGTCACTCGAGGTGAATGAAATATTTAATCGTTCCATTTTCTCTCTGAGTGTTACAACACTAGGTTCCCAGGTTACCTCGGCCTATCCCGCTACGTATGAAATACAGCACGAGGGTAAAAAGCAAAAGAACATGTGCAGCACTCACCGTCATATCGTACTCGGTGACGAAGGCGGGCACCTCGAGCTGGTCGCGCGGCATCACAGAGTAGAGGAACTCCACGCCGGGCAGGTTGTGCACCTTGGCCTTGATGGCCGGCGCCATGAACGTCGTGAACCACCAGGTCATCATCTGTTGAGGGTGTAAAGAAATAAATAAATAGGCATTTATTAGTTAACTGACTAACCAATTTTTAATTAAATGAAGATTATAATAAAACGTCAAAATTATGTTTTGGTAGGAATTGAACCTTTACTTTAAATTAATATACTTTATCAAATCAAATAAGCTTCACGCTGTATCTTGCACACAGTAGAGTAGGCAGAGGGAATTAGTATGAAGACACTCCGTTCCCAACTTTCCGCTGACTTTTTAAGATCAAAGCGAAGAAATGAAAATATAAATTTAAATAACTATTCCATTTCCTTCCATTGAATGGGGATTACACCCACAACCAGCCGATTAACAGTCACACTTTGTGCCCCAGCGCCACGACTGGCTAAAATAAATTAATAAGGATAAAAATTATAATCCACTGTTGAATAATTCTTAAATTCATTGTATAAATCGACATCAAAATTACTTAAAATAAAGAAAAATATCAATAAATTTTATTTTATTAAGGTACTAACAGTCACACTTTCAAGAAGTCTATTTCTACTATACCTCACTACTCTACTGGCTTTCGACTATACTTCACACCTATAG
>DVQM01001834.1:0-11140 GCA_018231645.1 Heliconius ricini | reverse complement strand
CGTCTGTATACCTAATAAGCAAAATACTCAAAATAAAAACGAAATCAGAACCACCGCATACGAAGCCACTTACCATTTTCACCACAACGGCTTCCACGCCACAAATATCCTGTCATTACAACCAATCTGCAGATGTCAAATTAGACCATTTCAGGACGAAGCGAAAGTGGTAATAAATCAGCGCATGTTCAAGTTCCATTGGGCGTGATTAATAAACTTTGATATACGCTCATTGAGGCCCGGCCGCGTCCATGTTTCGACCGTCAATTTTAATTGGTTTTATCGTTAACGCGTTTTACGTAAAACTTTATTTATGATTTTCCCTTTTTTTCGGTTGTTCGCCATTACCATGTTGCTTTCTCTGGTGCCGTTTTGTTCTAAACTAGCCCTTGTATGTTTATTTGCTTGGACTTTAAGTCATAAAATGAAAAATGTTGTAGTTCCTGTTCCTGTAGGAATTACAAAGAATCCTTTATTACTACTCCCCTACATTCCCTCAAAAAAATCATTACACTAAATGGAATGGAATACTCACAACCTTCATATTTACAGCCAGAAGCTGTGCCATGGCAGACTCAATTATAGTTTGCGATATTAAATGTTATTTTGACACTTTAGACAGCATCCTTATCTCACATGATATATGAGGTGACGAAAGTAAGTGTCCATTGATGAATAAGTCACCCTATTGACATCTGTGTGTAAATCTAATTAGTATTCTTATAATGCACATTATCTGTTCGTTAACAGCAGTTACGGTCTTTCAGGTCAAGAAAATACTCTGTTTGTGTCTTTGGTTTATATATGGCTCATATTTATCTATTATTATTGGATACATAAGGTCATATACAAATATACATACATTTTTATAGCCCGACTCTGGGAAGGAAGATGGCGGCGTTGAGCTTCGCAAAATTTATCGAGTTGAGGTGGAAAGTGGTATAAGAAGTGCTATGACATCACAGAGTTGGTTCTCTCTACCTACCTAACCTGCGATGTGGGAAAAGGTATCAAAGAGTTAAAAGTATAGTACATAAAATATCATAAGTAGATGTCATTTTAGCCCAGATGGTTATTTGACTGTTAATGATAGTTCTGGGTTGGAATTTAATTTCTTGTAATATTTTTGTATGATACTATTGATATATCCGCTTTTAGAAAACAAAGGTCTGGAGTTGAGTTCCGTTCCACCTAGTAATTGTAAAATCGCAGACTATGGTGAACAGAGTAATTTTTAAATTATTTTTGGTTAAATTACAAAAAAAATAAAAAAAACATGAAGTGTACTAAAATACTTTTTAACAAATTGATGATAAAAATAATGTTTTATAATAGTTTTTACTTGGTAGTTTATTTTTTCTCGTATACCGTCATACAAGTTTTGTTGTACACTGAAACCGTATAGCCTCGCTGGCGCAGGTCAAGTTCAGGCCAGGGTCCATAGATTAATGCCTCTGTATCGCGGGCGGGCGATTATTTACTGCAACAACAGATGGTTAAAAGCTAAATGGAACTTATTGCCGTATTTTTAATTATTGTCTTCAAAAATCCTCCTTCTTTATTACACTTCGTCGTCTACTTTCGTATTATGATTTTTTTAAAGATTAAGCAGCAGCGTAGCAACACTCTGCTCCCGTTAGGACATTTCCGTTCCCTATTTATATCACAAAATGCTTAATTATCCCTTGAAAGATATTTCTTGAAATATTATTAAGTTTCAAGGAATGCCCTTCTAGGAGCAATTACGATCTTTGGATGCCTCGAAAATTAACTGATAAATTAAGCATTTATACCCGCAATTAACAAATGCCGGGCATAATGATATAAACGGTTAATTTACTCACTATCGTTTAGTAAATTCATTTTAGTTTCATACAAATACAATGATAGGAGACTTTCTGGTCTAGTTGGTGAAAGTGCTGCGTTAGGTTAATTTTCCATTATAAAAAGAATAACCTCTAAAAGAGAGCGATCATTTATTTATTATCTTTTTATTTTGTTATCATTTTACCTTTGTGTCTATCTTTCAGAATGTGGGGTTGGTTTTTTTAGCTTCACTCTTTTATCTCGCATCACCGGGTAGACGAAGAGTACCTAGTGTCAAGACATTTCGTTCTTCATTGCATGATTTATCGCGAAAATCAACGCCACGCTCTATTTTAACAAAACGAAAAAACTATATTATAATTTAATATACTACCTATACTCAGCAGGCTAGGCACAGGGAACCTAGTGTTAAGGCATTCCCTTCGCCATTTTTCGCCGAATTCTGGGTGCATTGCGTGTTAGAATAATTTATTTACGGGATTATTGCATGAAGAAAAAATAATATGTCGGCTACTAATTGCGTACTATTAGTATAAGGTGGTCTATTAGTGTTGAAATAAGTGGTTTTGATTTACTATACTCGCCTTTTAAGTGCGACGTTGAAGTAGTGCAGGATGTGGAAGCTGTTTGTCACTTGGCAGGAGCAAGATCTCGCACGGTGTTGCAATCGTAATGAATAATAATATATAGGATTGTACTTATTTTTTATACGTTTTGGGTCTGAATGTAAACGCGATGGTTGTGAGTTTTTACATTCACTGGTGAGATTAAATTTTACTTATTTTCATTTCCTCCCTGGTACAGGGCTCCATTCAGTTCCGCCATTTAATACGCAATTTCTCGCAAAATTCAGTGGAAAGTAAGTGTCAGTGTCTTAACACTAGTTTCCATCTGCGTACTCCGTTGTCCGTGCACGTGATGTTTTTTATGTTCATCCAAATGAAGGATAGAAACTTACTTATAAATTCTATTCATACATTATTAATAACTGGTAACTGGTATACTACTCGGTAATCGTATTTATATACCGAGTTGTACTTACAAAAGTATAAATACTGATTCAAATCCTTGAACGTCATACTAATTAAATTAAATGGCACCATTCAAATAAGCCGAACTAAACGCGACTATTGTTTCTTCGAACCTTTTTTAGTTGCACGTTGTACATACCTCGCATAACTGAAAATGAAAATAACTAATTCCCTCGAGTGGACATTTAACCCACAACCGTCGCGTGCTGTGCCGATACGCTACGACGACATTTAAATGTAACTTTATAAAATATCTTGAGAATCTAATAAACAAATAGTTTTAAAAAAAAACACTTTACCATGACACTGTATATCATAAATAACGAATAGGTAACGCCCCAGAACTGCTTGAGATGTTTGCTAAGTACGCGTTTATTACCCCCCGCAGAGAGCGACCGCCGACACTAACGCCTCGGTGCCGTTAAGTACTATTTCCATGAAGCAAACTTGATTACAACATTGCTAGGGATAACTGCATTTCCTGGGTCATTTGAGGAGTTAAATCGACTTTAATTTAACTATCCATGGTTTTAGTCGTCGCTTCACGCTCTCTCCCGCATATAAAAGGGCAGGCAGAGCCATTCAAAAAACATATAAATGTATGAGAAAGATGAAGAGTTCTTTTTTTGCCAATCAACTACAGCGACCCTAAAAGCAGGCCCTTGAATAACCAAATATATTTTTTTATAGCCAGACACAGTCCCGCAAGCTAGCGTTGATATGACGACAGTGCTAGAAGTGAGCGATGCGGACAGCGTAACAGGACACGCTCACAGCCTGGCCATAACAGCGCCGGATCGAGTAACCTTCGTCAAGGGCACCTGCAGGGAAGAGGCGAGATGGTGGGCAGATGTGCTGAGTGTTTATCCTAGGAGTAAGGTATGTTGTAAAGCTAATTTGTAATATTAAAATTTTTTATTGAAATATCATACTGAAATGGGTATAACATTGACGTTTATTGGAAGGAATTATAATCAAAGAAAGAATTGTACTGCGTTCGCGCGGGAAATGGTCACGCAGTATTTACAACAGAGTATTTCACAATGTCTATCACTTTTCTTCAGTTTTAAATTTTGACTTAACGTTACTTTTAGAAGATAACTTCAGATAGACTAGTGGTATGTAATTTTTAGTACTATTGATCAACATAGATTATAATCTTGAATATAACATATTATATTCAAGAATTAAACTTGTGCCCCTGTTTAGCTTATTTTAGCTTTTTAACGATATATAAATCTGTGTCAATTTTATTGCATTTTTGTTCTACAAATGTAAATAATAGGAAATATTTGCATCTATATTATACAGCTAAAAACTTTGTTTGGTTAAAAGCGCTTATCTCAAAAACAACGATGTAACCCACTGTTTTTATCAGTTCAGGTCAGAGTTATCTCGCTCGCCAAAAATCTGTTACTATGATACAACTCATACTCACAATGGATAAATTCATACACAATTACAGCAGATAAAATCTAGTTTAATATAAGTATGTAAACTGAAAAGCAGAGTGATTGCTCTAAATTGATCTATAATAACTAAATCGCCCGCACTCTTTCTCCGTCTAATGAATGATATAAGCAATTACAGAAAAGATATTTGTACTCATAGAGCCTGTTAAGTTTATTATGCACCTGCTCTAGAGAAATGCAATTTAATGGACACCAGATCATGATACTTGATAGCCGACACGGGACGCGATTCAAAGCGACAGTTCTAATTACTTACGTAGTTGTCAGATGTACTGGTACATTAATTGGTTAAGGTTTCAACACTCTAGTTAGAAAACTGTTTATGCTGTGTGTTATGTTTAAGTGAAAACAATATTTCAGCCGGAAACAGCATCTATTTATTGATGTAAGAAAACATAAATATTAAGAAATATTCCCAATAAGTAAATAATAAATTTTTTGAACATTTGACTAGGGTTAACAATTTTTTTGCTAAAATCTATTGATACGAAATAAATAAGAGGAATAAAAAATACATCTTCACATTTTTTCTAGCATAGTCGACTATTCTCTAGGCGAAGTTCCCTCTGCCTAATGTTAAAACTCTCGTTCCCAAGTTTCCGCTTAATTTTCTAGACATTATTTATTGAATGGCAAAACTTAACGCCGCTCTTAATAACTCATAAGCCAATTTATTAAAACGAATAATTTTATAATAAGCCCTTAAAAATCCATTTCTCTAAAAATTATCATGTAACAAATAGAAATTTTCCTCTAACATTTTTCAAGGGCCACACCTTACCTTGTTATAGGCAAAATTGATTTCAAGTGGCAGATTGTGTCTCACCGCTCCTATTAATTTGATATTGACTTTGGAAGCAGCCGGAAATTCTTAAAGGGAAATCTGGAACAGCCTTTAGATGATTCAATAATTGACAACTTTAAGTGTTCTACGAATGATAAAATTGCTGAAACAACTTTGTACGTTATTAACATTACTAGTTCCTTAGATATGCTTGCGAAAGGCCGTATACGTATATTGATTTATAACCGTTTTATGATTCATTATTAGGCCGTATACGAATCTATTGCGAGTTCTTCTAGAAGTTCCAGAAACTTTTACGGTTATAGAACCGGAATTTAGTTTTTTACAACCCACACAAACTAAAGATACAACACTTATCCTAAAATAGGTTAATTGTGTTAATAGGTAGGGAAGTGCCTAAACAAAACAAACGTACATGTATAGAATTACTACAACAAATACAAGTTCGTAACGAAACACCGTTTTCCCGGACAAAAAGATCAGGAGCATGACGATGCACTTGCATTGTAACCGGCTACTTAGTGTCCTTGGCAATCAATCTAGATTAACACATAACAACATTTTGTAAAACCGACTGGTTGTGGGTTCGATCCCCACTCGAGGAGATGAAATATTTACTTAAACTTATATTTCGATTTCTTCGCTCTGGTGTCGAGACTAAGCGCAGCGTTGAGTTCTGCCACTCAACACGCAATGCCTCCTCAATTCGGTTGAAAGTGGGGAACGGAGTGTCTTAATACTTGGTTCCTTCTGCCTTCCCAGCTGTGTGCGGGTATGTATGTATATGACAAATATAACGTGTTCAATTCATTTAATTACGACATTATTAGTATTTTTTGTCTTATGAAACAAGATCCGAACATCCAAAAGAATATACAATAGTATATAGAAAAACGATGCAAAGTTTCTAATAATTTAAAAATAAATATATATCGCTTTTGATTGACTATGGTTAGATTAAAGCAAATGATATTTTTAATTAACATTAGTTTTTACTCTCATTCTTCTTCCCTATAACAAAATATCCGATGACTAACTATTGACGACATACTCCAATATCTATTTCTACATGACTATTTCTATAAATAACTTAATATTCTTAAACACCTCTTTAAACAAATCAATTTACTTATAAAGTCCGACGACATTGATACTTTTGAGATTCAATACCTCACTGTAATCGATCTACGGCGGCATCTTATTCACATAACTTTTCTGGCTTCTTGTTTTATACGCTTTGTCAACAACCCAAACCACAATCTTGATAGTATAATTGATTAATTACCAAATTTTGAAAATTCAAACTCAGATGTAAATGATAGGTTTGGATACTGTCACATAATATTAGAGCTTAAGGAAAAAAAGGGCTTCTTGAAAATGTTGCGCCAGGTATCATAAAATTAAAACAACGCAGAAGAACAAATTTTATGTTATTCAGAATGTATGAATAATTTGTACATACATTTTTTGATGTCTAACCTAATAATTCTTGTCTCTAGAAAATTGTAATTCGGCATTATTAATACAATTGCTCTTGTTTTTCTACTAAATTCGCGAGCGAAACAGCGATCTAAAAATATTTATTAAATTAATACTTCCATCGAATAAAAAAATATTAGAACACATAATTGCATCGTCATTAAATAAATTAAGCCAACGGGACAAACGTGAAAGCAATTTTTCAATTAGGGCAAGTCGAATGGTTCTAGCAAATTCGGTCTGCGGCCCAGTTTCACAAAACTCCATAATTAGTACTGGATCGAGTTACTTGTTGAATCATAGCCAGTGGAAATTTAGATTTCTTGAAAGCGTAATTTAATAAAAATTTAGATTTCTTGGCGAAGCTTAATCAGAACGACAAAATGAGAATAAATTAAATATAACTCCGACTAGGTATCTAATCCGCAACCTTCCTGTTAGTACGTGGAATCAGACATTGTCACACTACTGCCCGAATTTTGATTTATTTATTGTTTTCAATGTTGTTCATGTACTTCATGAATCACGCCTTCATATAAACTTGACAGCCTATCAAAAAGACTTCTTTTTTGTTTTGTCTAGACTCAAATGTGTAAGTGCATTGACTGCTTGGTTGACTTCTTTTAGTTGGCTTCTTCGACATATCAGTTTCAATACCAGGGTGAAATATTTTTAAATCTTTTATCCAGCTTTTGAGTGATTTAGTACTAGTAACAAAAATAATGTCTTTAATTCTAAATAGTTATTTCCCATGGAACTGTTAAATTCTACTAATATTACACCTAATAAATTCTAGAAGCAAGAAAATGTGCTCTGGACGAATACGCTTAAACAAAATTTATTTTGACATTTGAACATAAGAAAAGAAGTTAACACTTGTTCTAAACAAGAATTTGCGAATCATAAAAAAGTCTTTAAAATATCGGATACGCGCTGACACTACAGTTACTTATGATTTGATTACGATAATTAGAGTGACAGTAGTTGTGTTATGTGAAATAATTTGTCTTATGTTTTTTACTATTCAATGTCAGAATGAGAACCTGTTCATGTAATGTGGTGGTGTTTATAATATATTTTAGATTTCTTTACTTTCAGACCAGTCAAGTGTAAGTTTTATGGTGTTTTTAGGCCTGTTGATTTTATGGTCATTAACAATTTTGAAATGACAAAGAAAAAATGTGAGGAAAATGTCACTTCATTCTCTTTGTTTGCTCAAAAGAAAGAATAGAATATAAAAAGTAGAATATTCGTTTAAAGGCTACTAAAATAGTTTATGAAAAATATCGTATCTCCACTATAAATATCGTATCTATACTAATAAATTAGTCTAAAATATAAGAAATTAGCTTTCCACGTGCAGCTTACATGCGTTTCCATTTTCACACAATATATTTTTAATTATAGATATTTATTTTTTATTAAACCATATTTATTTTTTTAATTAGTCGTAAAAACTCCCTACAATCTCTCAAAATCAATAAGCCCAAGGACGTTAAAATTTTATTAAAATTTAAAAATATTCATTCACAAAAGCAAAATACATGACTGAAAACAAAATCGTGTGTTCACATAAAACACAAAAAACGTTGCTCTCAAAGTAATTTATCACTCAGCATATATTGTTGAGTGTTTAATTGGTTTTTTGCAAATGTAAGGAAGGGAAGCATGTTGCATTCTGGTGCCTTACGCGGCGAGGAAGTGCGCCGCGGGAACTAGCTCAATTAGCCATCTCATGCAGACGACCAATTTCTATGTTAGTCTACGTATACGTAATTAGTGTCGACTTTTGATATCAAAATCGTCGTCGAATTTCTGTTAATTAGGTACTATTTATATATGTAGTAATATGTTGTTGTTAACAGTTTTTAGTATAATGTGTCTCTACTGTGGAGTTTTTTACGTTTGTATTGAATGTAACATAAATTATTTTATTTCCGTATATCTTGTTGGATACACACATTTCTATATATCTAAAAGACGACGCTATTTCCTGTTACGTTCAAACTTTTAGAAATATATTAACTTATAGAAAAATATCTATGTGGTATTTATTGTTAACATATTCCGAATTGACCTAATACGAATACGAGCTAAAATTATGCGCCACGGCCATGTCGATTCACACAAAATCATTCATTTTAATTAGCAAAACATAAACAAAAACATGTAATAACAGTCGAAAAGCGATCAGTTCAGCGACCCATCCTCTAACGGGACGGCGCGCGGCGCCGGGCGCCGGCGGCGGTCAAATTGTTTTATATTTAATTAATTTCATCCTCGATCGATTGCGTGTGAGTCATGTTGGATTTTTTAGGGAAAATCGGTTTTAAAGTTTAAAAAGCTGTTTTTTAGCCTTTCGTACCTTTAAAGGAAAACGCTTAGAGAAGTTGAGTTCAAATTCAAATCATATAGTCATATCTACGGTCCCATGATTTACTGTATAAATCATATTTCTACTTTTACTAACGTAAAATTTACGTAAAATACTATTAAGCTTGTACAATGTCTATCTTAAATTATAATACAATGTGATATTCTAGAGGACCTCTTTCTTCTTCCGCTCCAAGTCTAAAAGTGTATCTAGGATTTTCCGACCACATAAAGCGTCATTATATTAATGTTCTCTGGTGACAGTTCTATAAAACTTATATTACTTCTTTTAATAAACATCTTTTTATTAAACAAAGAGATTGATTTACATTTTTATAATAAATTATTGGGAATATTAAAACTTATAAATATAAAATCATTACACAACGAAGGCAACGACGACAGATTATGGATTTGATTTCAATTCTAGGAAACGAAATATTTAATATTTTCATATTCTGTTAACGAGGCAAAAACGCGGCGTCGAGTTCCGCCACCCAACACGCAATGGAGAAAAGTATTTTAATGAAAACAGAGTGTCTTAAATCTAGGTGTCCAGATTCCCTTTGAAAACCCTGCTATGTGCAGCGTGCAGCAAAAATATTATAGAAAAGGATTTCTCAAATATTGATTTTGTAACTTAGTCAATCTAACGAAACTATCGACAAATACCTATATACAGGTATAGACAGGTACACTAGTAATTTGCAGACATGCACTTTCGAGCAATTAACAATTTCTAACTCGGTCCTACAAAACCAAACTCGGATGTAGAGACTAATTACGAATAGTAGATTGTTGTGGAGATATTTAATTGAATGGAGTTGCAAAACTTTATTGGTGTCCATTTTAATTGAATACATTCAAACGTAGGTCTGTACGTGTTAAGACGTATCTCAGGTACAAATCATTTATAAGGTGACGTTATATTTAAGTGTAATATATGCAAAGCCTTTAGTGATGCGATAGTGACACTGGAGAGTTCACTAAGTGATGAATCACTAAGCTTTCGCAATAACAATAGCAAAAAATATCCTTTAGGTAATTCACACATCATACATCAATCTAAATCAAATCTTGTACATTACAATTTGTTAAGGTTGGCTTATAATTATTTTTGTTTCAGGGACGACATAAGCGCAACGCTACGTTTCCCGGGGGCCAAACAGCCAGCCTCTTGCAGTCTTCAACAACAAGAAGTATGTTCATTATAAAATTGGCAATACAAATTATAATTTAAAAATAATCTCAAAACTACAAAATCTACAAGAATGCAGGAAAAGAAAATCCATAAATTTTATTTCTTATTTTTTCGTATTATACCGCCTCTTTTGTAAATTATTTTGAGAGAAGTCAGTGTTAAGACAATTTAATATCCAATTTCCACTTCCACAAGATTCCAATATCGAAGCATATCTATTCCAATTGATTAGATTTTAGAATATACCACATTTTGTTAAAAAAATCTATACTCCTTAACTTTTTAAGGTTTTTGTATAGAGTCAATTGAGAGAATCTAGAGTTAAGACACTCTGCTCTCTACTCCCTACTTTTGACCATCCAGCACCTTCCAAATATCCAATTCCAAGGCAAAGTCCAATTGATCTGATTCCAGAATACTCCGCAGACGCGTCGACTCTCCGAGACGCGGCGGACTGCAGCGCCAGGCCGAGGTTCTGTGGTGGTACCACCACGTGGCCCGGACCCCGGGTGCAACCGCCACAGCCTGAGATACCCAGCCTGGCTTCACCGACTAATATTGACACGAAAGGTAAATTACTTAACATTTTCCTTGGGAGTTAGTTGTCTACAGAAGTCAAAACTTGAAACAAGATTTTTTCCGTTTTTTATTACTTAGTTTTTGAAATGCTACTAGTATTTACTATATATATTTTATTTACATATATATTTTACTATACTTCAAAAAATATAGCTGAATTGGTCTTACAGTAACTTATCAATCATATATATCGCCGATATCAAGGAAATTGTCTATTCCATAGTGCTTTACATAATTAGTAAATAGAGAGACCTTTTTAAGTCAGAAAAAAAAGGAATTAATGACAAAATACTTTATCATTCAAATGATTGGGAAAATTTAACATTACTCGGGTATTTTCCATTAAGGAAAGCCAAGACTTACGGCTTATTAA
>DVQM01001833.1:0-11143 GCA_018231645.1 Heliconius ricini | reverse complement strand
TATATATATATAGGCTAGTCGTGGCGCAGGGCCACAAGCGTGCGACTTTAAGCACGACGGCTTTTGGGGGTCCGTTCGATTCGAGGTGATAAAATATTTAATAGTTTTATTTCTTAGCTATGGTAACGAGGCACTGAGTTCCGCCAATGTCTCGAAATTCGGCGGAGTTGGAACAACGTGAAGAAAGTCTTTACTTTAGGTTTCCCCTGTTTGCAAATGTGTGGGGTATAGCGTAAAGTTAAAAAAATATAAACATTATTTTAAATACATAAATATATCAAACTAAAATATCTAAATCTTTTGGTTAGAACTCAATTACAGGGAACAAATTATTTTCATTTACATGTTCCATTAAACACGCTATTTTCACAGCTCGAGCGTAAAGGAAATTTTATTATGGTCAAACACCGTAGATGCTTTTTCGTTCAGATATCTCTATTACCACGATCAATACGTTTTTATATTATACATTGTACTTTTTTTGTTTTGTGAAAAAAGTCTAAGTTATTTTTAATTTATAGATGTTTCCGACCGTGCAGTCAAAAAGTAGTTACTTTTATTTTTAATACACCACAGACTTTTAGCGTTGGTGGTTTTTTGTTAAAGGTTATTTATATGCGCGATTAACGTGAAGCTGAATTTGATATACTAAATATACAGTAAACCTAAAGTTAAGACAACCCATTCATCACTTTTCACTGAGTTTTCAAAGTATTATGGAAATTTAATTTCAAACCATTGGCGGAGTTCAACGCCTTTAGTCTTATTACCAGAGCGAGAAAATGAAAATTTTAAATTATTCATTCTCCCAAGCAGACATTGAACGTCCACCACGTCGACGATGGCTCAGCATTTTTCTCTTTTTTTTAATAATTTCCTTTCAAACTAACGTCCTGCATTGTTTACAGTCTGCAACTATAAGTTACATAACCATTACACGTCCATTAGTGATTCGTAACAAAAACAAGACAACCTTAATGCTCTTTACATAACACGCAGGTACTTTTACCGGAACTAAGCTAACTGAATGGAAGTAGCGTTGACAAAAAAATTGTTGTATGTATATGATATAATTATTTTATAATAGTTTTTTTTGTGTGTATATTTTTTTAGACGCGGTTTTGTTTGCCCTACGTTAAAGAGCATTTTTAGTTGAAAATAATTAAAATATTGTATGATAATATATTACATAAATAGAAAAAAAAATCTAATTCAACGGAACATGTCAACATTTGTAAACGTGACAAATGTGGATACGATTCCCACTCGGGGAATTAAATATTTTATATTGTCATTTCTTCATTTTGTTAACGAGATAAGATGTTGAGTTACACCAAGCACAACACACACTTATTCCATGTGTTTTGATTACGAAGCATAAAAATTTGTATCTTAAGCTTGCATTGTCTTATAACTCGGATTTTTTTTGTCGGGCCTTAGACCTGAATATTTGATATTAATTTCAGCTCGATACCTCCTCGCGATCTCGAGATAAATAGTCTTGACAGTTGGACAACAAAGTAATCCTACACCGGTTCCCTAATGGAACCCTAAAAATGCTAATTTATTTTGAAATTATAATGATTATTAAAATCACATAGTCAATTAGAGCTTAACTGTATGAACAATGATTGCGTGTTCATTACCTACTTGGATAAATTTTTATATTTTCAAAGAACGTATGGTCGTATCGTATATGAACGTATCGTATGGTCTTATAAAATGGAGCATGCCATGGCAATGTTAGAGAAGTGGAGAACCAGTGGGCTTAACTTAAATTTCCATGTCTCACCCACATAAGCATAAGATATGTTAAAAATAATTTAACAAATAATCTGTGTAGTTCTAGTACAAATTCCATTTATTTTTTTACTATACGGTATATTATATGCAGTTTTATTATTACCAACCATACCTTTGTCATACTATCATCACATACAAATATTTCTTTTTGGAGTTTCATGCATATTCCTTTTTAACCGGATATGGAGAGAGAAGCTAGTGTTAACATAAGAGATTTTGTTTTCCACTCTACCTCATTTTAAAGACATTATGAGTTAAGCGGTGGAACTATACGCCGCAAACAAAAATTATAACAAAAATATTTATTCTGTCAACAGTACCCAGCGTTTGTAGAGTACCTAACAATTGTAGATTTGATCTGAATCAGGAAGATAAACAATTGAAGTGCCTGTCTGTACGTTTGTATAGAAAAATATTATCTATATATATTATCTAAATGAATGAAAGGAAACGAGGTTTTATAATGTAAAAAAATTAAATGCTTTCTTACAAAAAAGTAAATTACTTTCCTTCTCAAGAATTTACGTTATTACCGTGGGCATGCCGTTAAACTTGATAATTATGGATGAATTAGACTGAAATAAAGTTTTATTTTAATATAGGTTTCACACTGTATCCCGCATATAGCAGGATAGCCAAAGAAACTACTGGCATAATACATTCCGTTCCACGTTGTCACATCCTGTCAGAGTGGTAAAATTAATGAATTATTTAAATATATAGTTATTCCCTCGAGTGTTACAAATCTGCAATCTTCGCGTTTAGGGTATATACTTTGTCCCTTGGAATAATATGGACATTTTCTCTACATACAAACATATTGTACAAGTCACAGTATTGAGGCAATTCGTAGCACAGCCGCCGAAATAAAATATTTACTATTTTAATTTTCCGCAAGTTAATGCGCAATGCTCTCTTAATAGGAACGAAGTGTCCTAACAATAGGTTCCCAGGTTCCCTCTGCCTACTCTGCTTTGTGCGGAATATAGCGTGAAGTTAAAAAAAATTCGGATCGATCGATCGATCGGAGAGATTATTAAGGCCAGTTAAATAACTAATATTGTTTACGCAAATTTAGTTTGATATCTATTTGGCCCTATTAAATATACATACAAGTAATTGTATCAAAAAGGTTTTTTTTTTCACTTTTTTAATTTTAAAAGTGAATTTTCAATTTTCTGAATATTTTTTTTTCTAAAACTGCAGTATGTTTGTAATTTTGATCAATTAAGAGTTAACTTCAAAATTTTTTATTATCAAATTATTTTTATTGCACTGCTAGCAACTTCTGTCTTGGAAAAGTAATACTAACGATAAATTTTTTGCCCTTTTCTATCCCTAAGAATAGACGCGGGACGTGTATGCGGGATACAGCATGAAGCAAAAACCTAGGAAGCTAGGTAACCTAGCTATTAAATATTCCCGTTCTCGTTAGTTTCGATTAATATATTAAATATTTTATATTTCATTTTCTCGAGTGGGAATCGAATCCGCAACCGTCGCGTTTACAGTTGCAAGCTTGTGCTCCATAATATAGTGATTGACCTCAACTGATGTTCTTCTTTTTTTTGTATATTATTCCTACTTAACTATGTAATATTTATAATTTGTTTATTACACTAAAATATAAATACAATTATTGATGTTTGGGAAAACGAATTAAACAACAAACCACATTAAAAATAAGTTTATTTACACATATTGACTTAAAAATTAGAAGTGAGCAGTCTGTCTGTCTATTTCGTAGAGATCCGCCAATATCTCCTCAACTTTTGTACCAATTTTCTTTGCGATCTAAAATAATAACAATAATATAATAAAAAAATACGCTTTCTACTAATATAATAAAAATGAAGCGTCCGTTTGATAATTTTTAAGAACAATTAGTTCGATTTAAAAACTCTTTTAGTTAGCTATGAAAAAGTAACTGCGCCATAAGTTTTTTTAAAATATATCAAAAGATCGGCACAAATGTACCGATTTAGCGGGGAACGGAGTCTTTCAACACCAGGTTTCCAGGTTCCCTTTGCCTACCCACCCTGCCATGTTGGGGATAAAGTCTGAAACGAAAAAAAAAGAATAATAATACTCACATCAATCTGATCAGCATTCGACATGCAAGTGTACAAAGTGACGAGATCTCCGTCCAGAACACCGCGCGCCGCGCCCCCGCCCACTTGGCGACGGGCGCATTTGTATGTACTATGGAACAAACAACAATATTTGAACAAAATGAATCTGTAGTCGTAATAATAGTATAATATTAAGCCCACCTAAGGCATATCTAACACAGTGGCACGACGTTCGATAATTCATTTCAATGTTTTATTTTCATTTCCTCACTCTGGTATTAATACTTAAGATTCAACACCAACTCAGGGATTTTTTTTTGCTTGCTTGCTCTGGTGACTATATAAGGCGCGGCGTTGAATGCTGCCACTATATACGGGATGACTCGTAATTTTGAGTCTCTCTGGCTACACCGCCACGGACTAGAGCGTAACCCACTACCCACACTAGAGCGTAACCCACTAATATCGTTTTATTCACTGGTTAGGGGGCGGAGTGACTTAAAACTACGTACTCTTTGCCTATCCTGTTGTATGCGCAATACAGTGTGAAGCTGAAACAAAGAATAAAAGTGAACTTACCGATAAGCCCTAGGATTCAAACCGGCGACATGACAGCAATAATTATTCATAACATTTTGTAACATTAATAAACGTCGATATACTTTTTCTGATACAGGAAAGACATAACCAAGACCGCCATCCAGTGTTGCTATAAATAAAAAAAAGATTATTAAATAATGAATTGTCAATAATTATCATAAGTAATTGAAAGCTAGTCGTGACCCAAGGACCTATGTGTCATCTTCATCTTAATCCATTTCATAGTTTTTGCTTGAAAGTGGAACAAACATCCATTGTCGCAAACTTTCACATTTATAACATTAATAGGAAGTCGGATATGATTTTGTAGACGTATCATATCCGACTTCCTACTAATATTATATGTATTTTATAAATACTATATGTACTTAAAAAACGGTTATTTTGAAATGACAGACAGACATTTAAATTTTATGTACTGTATAGATACTTACTAAACATAGTGACGTGTCGCTGTAGTTTAGCGGAGGGCGGCGCGCGCGCAGCTATTCGGAACATGGCGTATACTTGCTGTCCCAAATGATAATCACATTTTTTTATTAAGCGTTGACCTAAAATTACAAAGAGATTTAATAAATAATATTTTTTATAATTCATTCAATTAATTTCATTCATTCAGTCATCCAGTGACTTGTTCATGGTCTTAATATATAAATTTTGTGAAAAAATAAACAACCATTTGGCAACCTTAAATTTCATAAAAAATCGTATATAGATTAACGTGAGTTAAGACACTCCGTTCCTATTAAGATTAAGTTCGTTCTCCACACACGATACTACGATGGACGAATAGTGGCCGCACTGAAGTTACCTATAAATGGCTGCACAGGTTTCATTTTAGGGCTTTTTTATTCATTATTATTTCGTTCTCGAGCGCAAGTGAACAATGCTCAAAAGCTTAGAACACCTAACTCCAGGGCAGCCACCACTTATCGATCGTACTGTGGTTTGATAAGATCTTTCCCCCTCCCATTCTTCTCCCCCTCTACGTACCTCCATAGCTCTCTCTGGCCTGCGGCTGGTACATAAAGAGGGCAAAGTTTCCCTCCGCTTCACTTACAAGGAAACCAAGACTCGTGTTGTCCACCATGAACTCCATATCGTAGATCTACAAGGTTCAATTGATCAATTGTCAGATTATATTATGTAAGCTTGCTAGGTCTATTTCTTGGCGAATAGGAAGTGTAAAAGGTTGCTATTGTCCCTTTCTACATTTATTTTATTTCACATAGTATAAAATAAAAACCTTCCGAAAATATATGTATACTCAAAGTTATTTAAATGTTTTTTGTTTCTTCCGTAAATTTGCTTGATAGACTATATTATGTTTAGGTTTAGCCAGGGATTCCCAAACTTTTCTTGATCAAGGACCACTTTTATATCATTCTTGATAGCAGGGGCCACTATGCATGTAGGTATAATAAAAATTAGCTGTGATAATTAAACGGAAACTTCGCCTCACCATCCCCAGTCATAAAATTAAAATCGTTCGCGGACCATAATTAGTTAGGCTTCTGCGGACCACTGGTGGTTTTATATTTGATGAAGATTATTTATTAGTCTTATAAAATACTTTAGTATACTATTATTTAAAAGCTTCTTCTGAATATCCCGCTATATGCGGGATACATCGTGAAGTTAAAAAGACATACCTGAGCAGCTCTGAAATCCCGTGACACAAGTGACAACGTCCTTTGTTTATGTTGATAACGTAATAAAGACACCGACTTGTAAACATCACCTACTAAAATTAAATTTTTGACTGCCAGCATACGATGTACGTATATTTGAGTGTCTATGAACGCCACGCCCACTAATTCGTTATCTTTTAACTGCCATATGTAGATCTGTGGAAAAAAGTTTTGTAGTCAAGTAATATTTTTTAATTCTTTTCACCATAGACTATATATAATTAAAGAAAATTATATTATAGTTTGTAATTATAAAGAATAAATGATTTAGTTCTATTACTTGAGCTGAGGGGCACAAAGTGTGACTGAAAACGCGACTGGTTGTGCGTTCGATCCTCACGATCAAAGAAATGAAATATTTATTTAAATTTATATTTTTGATTTATATTTCTAAATTTTACAGACATTAAGACAAAGCGCGGCGTTGTGTTCCACCACTTAACACGAATGTGGGGAACGAGTTGTATTAACGCTAATTTCCCTCCGCCTACCGTGCTGTATGCAGCAAGAAGTTGATGAAAAATATATATATTATTACTTATCAGACAAAATAATATATGAAATTGTATAACCCACCATTCCACCAAAAATATTTAAACATTTAGACTATATGTAATTATAGAAAAAATATAAATTGTCTGTAAAAGTAAGTTTTTTTTTAATGAAAATATATGAATGAATTATGACCTTGTCTGAAAAATAAACAATACTTTACTTAGCAAAAATATTTAATACCCGTTTAAAAAATTAATAATAAGCAGGAATTCGACAATGTATTTATTTTCAATAGAATGACTGATATTAAAAAAATATGTATCTGAAATTTAGTTTGAATATTTAATCTTTGAACTTACTAACCGTAACACTAAAGTATTTTTTTATAAAAAATATTTTTCAAACTGTAGAAATATCACATGTAATAATCGTAAAAAATAAACTTCTAACCATTGTATTAACATTATAATATATTACATCGAAACTAACATATAGAATCAATAAGAACACCAAACATGCACTTTAAAGGATATGAGTTCAAATACCTAAAAAGTATAGAAAAAAAAAATTTCCCATTAATTCTAGTGTTTTCCTTTGTATTGCAAATTCATTATACGCGGCAAATTTCATACAAATTACCGCAAAACCGATGCATAAATGCTCGTATCTTTTAATTGCATTAACTTAAAAGAAGTAAATTTTTTTATGCTTAAAAACTGCTTCAATGCTTCTACTATAAGAGACTACTCGAGATAAATGGTCTTGACAAACGAACAGATAGACAACAAAGTGATCCTATAAGGGTTTCATTTTTTCTCTTTGAGATACGGAAACCAAAGAATTTTTAATATAAAAAAAAAACAATTACCTTTTGACCAACAGCGGATATTAAAAAACCTAGTACTTGAGTGAGAGCCGTAACTGGTCCTTTTTGTTCTTTAGCGTATATTTCCTTAAACCTGTTCTTAGTTAACGGTTGTCCGGGCTCAGGAACTACATCTATTATATCGTAGATTAATATCTGCAAAAAACATACATTGCCTATTTAATTTCAGCAATATTTTGTCCAGCTTCACGCTGTATCCCATACAGTAGGTAGTGGGAACCTGAAGCCTAGTGTCAATACTAAGTAAAGACTTATAGTAATGGAAGAAGCATTATATTTATACTTACTCGACCTCTAGAAGTAATATCTTCACCATAATTGTAATTCGTTCCGATCGCTATGTAACCGCGGAGACCGGATCTGTTAAAAAAACAGGTAACATATAAAAATATGAATATAATAAGTACAGGTAATAATAATTGACTATGATTTACCATGACTGATTAAAATGTATTAATCTTATTATATAAAAATATATAGTACGGTCGAAGAGTGGCCGCCCTGAAGTTATATACTGATAGTTACGCAGATATGATTTTAGAAATACACAAAAAAAAATGTATACGTAATACATTCCAAAATCCTTAATTTCGGGATTTTATTTTTCTAAAAAAAATTAAAAGCCTACCTAGTCCCTTCATAAGACAAGGATACGTTCTTCAAACATGTAACATGTTCCCACTCGTCGAATTCTATACGGGTGTTCGGTATCACTTCCCATGAGACAGGTGAGAATAGCATTATGGAGAACTTCTCCATTTGGGGGTAGGGAAACCTGGGTAAAGATAAAAAAATATATGACAATTAAAATTTATAATATTCACTGAAAAAATATATTATAACCCACACTAACTATGAACACTCACACAAATACAACGCTCAGTTTATAACATTTATCTATATGCCCCTTATACTTTACACTTACATATGAACAAAAGTGCTAACGTCTATTTATATAAAAATATTTTTCATTTAAAAATAAAACTGCCTTTGGATTGGATAGCAGCTTTCTTTGTGTTCATTCAACTCACAAATACTTACAAATCTATTCGAATATAAATAACGCCTGTCAAGTTGGTGGTAGCTTTAAACGCATTTGTAGATTATTCATAGACTTATAAAGTTTTTCCAGATTAAAAATATTTTAAATTTAAATTTAGAAACGGTTTTACCAGTCAGTCATAGCAGTCAATAAATTAAAAAAATAATAGTTAATAAATCTCAGTCAAAATTTCAATTAAATTCTACTAATATAGTAATATTAGTAGAATTTAATGTAAAAATTGGTGAAGATGAATTTGGATGAACTTCACAGTAGTTTGACTTATACATTAGAATAAGATGATACACTTAAAGTAAATATTTTGTAAGATTTGGTAAACAAAAACAATAAGTTTTTATCAGGCAAAGCAGCGTTTGTGTCACTAGTAAATATATATAAATTTTAATTTAGAGTTGATCCAAAGGTACTTGCAAGAGTTAATTAGAATTAATAACATTTTTAATTTAAAGTTATACTGAAAACAGCACTCTATTGTATATTTGCTAACCTGTCTCCCTTATTTTCGCTAGATTTCTCTTTGTCCTCCCCATTAAACCTGTAAACGAAATATTATTTATACATATATTTTATTATATTTATATTAAGCTTCACGCTGTATCCCGCACACAGCAGGGTAAGCATAGGTAACCTAGTGTTAAGTTACTCCGTTCCCCATTTCCTGCCAAATTCTAGAGGCATTGTTTTGTTGAGTAGTGGTAGAACTCAACTTCGCGCTTTGCCTCGACACCAGAGCGAAGAAATGGAAATATAAATTTAAATAAATGTTTCATCTTTACCATGAAATGTGATCGTGTGGACGCTTTAAAGAATTTTGAGTTCTATATACAACGAGTTCAACACAATATACATCATGGATTACAAGATATAATTAATTAATAAATATTTATACCAAATAGAACGTGATCAACAAAAGAGATAATTTTTTACCTGTAATAAGAAGTAGCCGGTACAGAAACAGAACTGACAAGACAATAAGTCCTTGATTCAGCGTGAAACGTGACCGCGTGGGGGCTTTCACGCAATGGAACTTTACGTACCGCCCACGCCGCCTCGTACGACAGATGGGTTGGCAGAACTGAGATACGGAGAGAACCCTGCAAATTGAGTTTAAAAGTTATATTGTTTTATTTGTTGTGTAACTTTATGTATAAAAATAAAAAAACACGTTTTCTTTTAATTACTATATGGAATACATTACATATAAGTAACAAAATTGGGTAAAAATTAGCATTTACTTTGAATTTTGATGACCCCTAACGCATCCCTACCTTATTGGAATAACAAATTTTATTGTGATTTCCCTACATTAAAATAGTCAAATTTAAAAAAAAAAAATTAAGTAAACCATAATTAATGATATAAAAAAAAATATATACTATGGTAATAGTCTATTAAAAAACTCACTTTAGCATTAAAATATAGGAAACCTTGTGGACAATTAGTATTATTGAATGACGCGAAAGATGACACCGACCCTTCATCCGGGCATAGAGGATGCACTCGTAATTCTCCACGAGCTCCTAAGAAAAGGATATAGGGTGTGTGTCCACATACGAAGACACCGTTGTAGCCCCCTACATTACCTGTAAAAACACAGAAAAATTCAAAATATTCTTTTTTCAAATAGACTTTTTTCAAGAACTTTTAAATGGTCTAATGTTTTTTATTTAATTTAATTTAATGGTTGCGGTTGAGGTCAGTCGTGGTGCGTGCGGCTATAAAGGCGACAGATGGTGGGTTCGATTATTACTCGAGGAAATTAAATATTTCCTATTTTTATTTTCCCTCTCTGGTAACGAGGCGAAGGTCATCGTTGAGTTCCGCCGCTCAACACGCAATCTCTAGAATTTGGAGGAAAGTGAGGAACGGTAGTGGAGAATAGGGTAGGTAGATCTCATTGCCGTGTCGTTATGACACGGCAATGAGATCTACCCTATGACCTACCCTATTCTCCACTTTGCACATACGTTGCAACATATATTGCAACGGATCTCAAAGTCGCGTTTTAACGTTTACGAAATAAACAAACTTAGTATACATACCAAAATACCTCATTTGTCGCACCCCCTCTCTGAGGTTAGCGGCCTCATAGCTATCGTCGGCACATGTGACAACCCCTCCTTTATATCCAAACGGGAAAGACACGAACATGCGTGAAAAACGCAGTTTTAGATTGCCTCGAGGGTATTTGTATGCCTGAAATTTATTATTTAAATACTTTATTTTACAAAAAAAATAAAAATTTAGAAAATAATTTAATAATATTCAATGCAGCTCTTTTATCATAAAGAATATCAGATTATGGCCATTTAAAGAATCGACCCCAAATCTACTTCTAAATGCTATGGAGAATATTTTCTACCCCCTGACTGTAGATTGTCCCAATGGCCAGTGTCTACACGTATGCCCTCGTCCCCCTCCCACTCCCACCTGGTATATGATGAGTTGGTCTTCACACCTCATCAGCATCAGCACCCTGGAGCCCTTGTGTCCGAGTCCCACCACGAGCAGCTCGCGCAGGCGCGCCGCGGCC
>DVQM01001832.1:0-11143 GCA_018231645.1 Heliconius ricini | reverse complement strand
CATTTAGGATCTTGTGCAATAGAACAATGATAATAATAGGGATAAAAATGATATTCGAACATTAATATTAATTATTCGATAAAGCAAAATTAAAAAAGAAAATCTATATGTTTCTTAGTTTTTAGGAAACATTATAAAACCAAAGGGAAAGTCGGAATGCGTCGGGTAAGCGTGCCTGGTATATTTCCGATAAGTAGATGGGGAATTTGGGAAAAAATGCTTTGATTGTGGTAAGAAATTAAGTTCATGCATTTTTTTTTTATATTTGAGAAAAAATATCAAATTACGATACTTCTTCTTGAGATCAAACTTATAAGTAAGTATATCTAATTATCACAAACGAAATTAAAAACTTAAAATTTTAATTTTTAAAACAAATTTTCTTTCGTTTCAGGTCTTTTCATATTTAATTTCGAGGCATGATGTTGACAACTTAAACAAAAACAATTATCAATATTTGTGAGTTGTGACAACCGTTTTTTGATTTATTTATCTTCTTCTCTTGTATTTAAAATTGCAACATATTACAAAATTAAACAAACAAACAAAATACGCAAAAATACGCGTAAGAAAATATCTCAGAAATGGATGCTTGTTTCCATCCGTATTTCCCTTTTATTTTATAACCAGCCTTTCAAGTTTTTGTATAGGAGAGAATTTTAACCGGTTCTTTACTTTACCTTTAAATTGATTAACGTTTTATTTTATTTCAGGATAACCCGTTGAATCTTTAAATTGGATAGAATTTGTTTTAGCATTATCAACCTCCTGTTCTTTAGTTTATTTTTGGAGAGAGATTATTCTTTTGAGCAATTTTTTATAAAACAATATTAGTATATTACAAAAAAAAAACTTATTTATAAAAAAACATATTTTTGAAGTTTCTAAATTCTTGTTAGTTCCTCTTGTTAGGTTACTGTGACCGATGGTATAGTGAGTTACGAAACGATTCACGTGATATAGCCTAAAATGTTCCCCGACAAATTAACTCTTCGTCACAAAAATATTTTTTCCACAATTTTATAGTATTTTTTAACTTGCACACATTTAATTCTTTTCTTATTTTAAATAATTATTTGTTCGCCTTTATATTTATTTACATATTCATAACTGAAATAGTTACGTTATATTCATAAGTAACTCGTGTACCAAATAACTGTGGAGTGGCGAAAGTTGTTAATTTCTACCGACTGACGAAAACCACTTGAGCTTGGCTTCGAAAACCTAAAAATCAGAAACATATGTGAATATTAAAAGTGGTTTATTTTCATCTGAAAATATATTTAATTATATAAGAGTTTTCAAGAGTATTTATTTACGTTTGAATTTTATTTATATAGATTACCATATTATACTTTAACGTTATACTACATTTCGATCGGATAATTCATGTTTAGTGTTTTGAAATGTCAATTCAATTTCCATGAATAATATTTTCTTTATTTTTTTTGCGTCACACTGTATCCTGAACAAGGCAGGTTTCCGCTTTCTCGAATTCTACGTTGCGGGTTAAGTGGCAGAACCTTGTCTCAACACCACAGCCGCGAAAATAGATATATATTAAATATTTCATTTCCTTGAATGGGAATCGAACCCACAACCTGTCGCGATTACAGTCACACTCTGCGCCCCTCCGCCACGACTGGCTCACGTATATTATACAGAGTATTCTCAATTATATTAGAGCAAACATAATTTTGAGCTTTGCCACAAAGCACCGTCTCTAAATGTACCTACGGATAGAATTAGTATTCCGTAGGGTACATCTGACTTAAATGTTTCAAAAATATTTACTTAAACAAGGTGTTATTGTTAAAAATAACTTATAATTAAAACCAACATCCAATAGCTACCTACCTAGGTAACTACAACTAGAAATTATAAAAAAAGAGAAAGCAAAATCAGAAACTGTTGAACAAAAGTTAAAAACGTAATATACACGTCTGAAACTGATAATTTCTTTTTTTGAAGTCAGTTAAAAACTTCTCTGCTATTTCCATACATGGAAAGTAATTTTTATGGCAATATTTTTTTTTATCAGCTTCACGCTGAATCCCGCACACAGCAAGGTAGGCAGAGGGAACCTAGTGCTAAGATCACTCCATTCCCCACTTTCCGCCGAATTCTGGAGGCATTGCGTGGCGGAACTCAACGCAGCACTTCGACAATAAACTATATAAAATAGTACAATACATGAACTATCTTACCTCAAAACAGCCATTTAACTGAATTTGTAGTTTAATTTAAATGAAATTGCTTTCTTGTTACCTGAAGTTTAAATTGTTGTACCACAATTTGCATGTTGTTTAGAGGTCAGATATGAGAAACTTAGATTACAAGTTGACGGTGTGAACCTAAATCCTAAGAGACATCGGTTATATCTACATATTAAGATTTGAACGGACTTAATTATAGATATCAGAGGCCAGTCGTGGCGCAGTGGCACAAAGTGTGACTGTAATCGACTGGTTGTAGGTTCGATCCCCACTTGAGCAAATGAAATATTTATTTGTATTTTAATTTATTTACTTTGATGTAGAGGCAAAGCACGGCGTTGACTCCCGACACTTAACACACAATGCCTCCAGAACTACGCGGAAAGTGGGGAACGGAGTGTCTTAAGGCTAAGAAGGTTAGGCCCTACCTATCCTGCTGTGTGCGGGATGCAGCATGAAGCTGATTTTTTTAATAATAGTAGTGAATTGCTATATATACTCGTTCGTATTGCGTGTTGAGTGGCGGAACTAAACACCGCGCTTTTCTTCGATACCAGAGCGAAGAAATAAAAATATTAAGTGTTTCATTTCCTCGAGTGGGAATCGAACCCATAACTGTCACGTAAGTAGTAAATTTAAGACGACTTTTTATTTATATTATAATAAACTTCAATATAATATAAATAAAAAGTCATCTTTCTATGGAACAAATGTTTTTATGCTAGGTGATCTCTGCCCTCTCATGTCACGTGCAGTTTGTATAGAAGGTAAATAAATGTAACTTTAATTTTTTGATAAACGTTATTTCTCAAAAAACTAAAGTTGCATTTCTTTAGAAGCATTTTTTTAAAAACTTAACGCTGTATGGTGTGTATATGAGGAGTCTACGACCCGTATAAGATACTAGAGGTAAGACACTCCGTTCCCCATCTCCCGCCTGATCTAGGAGACATTGCGTGGTGTGTGGTGAAATCCGCGTCTTGTATTTTTAAAAGAGTGGAGAAAAAGAAATAATTACGGCTTTAGGCATCTACTTGAACAAAATGCAGAGAATATTTTTTTTCTTATTAAATTTCCTGTGCTATCCTCTTAAATATAAGAACAGAAGTATTAAATACACGAACGTTACTTACACTCTAATTCACAAATCACATACGAGTTGTGGTCTATTATTTTACTGTTTCATCGCATGTTATAGCAAGGTTTTGAAGCATGAAATGGAGTGCTGATTGAACTATCGATCTGATATTGAATACTGTATATTTATAAGTTAGCCTTTTAATTTTTTACAACCGCCACTGGCTTATATTTATTTTAACTTCCTCGCGAAATAGGTTTTAATATAAATAACTTTTTTAACTATTTCAAGTTTAATTTTTTATGTAATGTATGCATTCACTTTTTTCAGTCTATTTGCTATAACATTCTTTATTCTGCTAAAAGGACAAAGTTAAAAAAAATTGAAATTGGTGAAAAAAATAATCATTTGAAAATATTGAAATATTGAGTGACAATTCGCCTAATTTTTTCTAGCTACGTTTTTCTATTTATTCTACAAATATGAACGTTATTTGTCTAGCACTTTAACGTAACGCTGCTTCTAAGACGCGAAAGCGCTCAATCATGAACGGATATTAAAAAATAAACGGCTTCAGCAGGTTCAATATTTTCAAAGCCAATTTACTAACAATCGTTTGTTTCATGAAATAATCAGAAATTAGTAAGAAAGCTCTCCGGCCTTTCCTAATAAGTTTCTAGGATTGTTTGTCTTAACGACGAAATCTATCCCATTGTTTTCATATTCAAATTAGGAATGTCAAATATGTGCTTACGATATTTTCAGCAAAGTAAAGGAAAAGGAGAAAGTTAAGCCAAACAACAATAGTGAAACTTGTATTTAAACCGTTTTTGAAATATGTGTGCACAAATAGATTTTCTTTTACGTCATCTTTGTACAAACAGCGATGAGTTACATGTTTATTATATACGTATATAGATAGATATAGGAGTTATAAACATTCATTAATATCCTATATTTACATTTACTATTTGAGTTATAATTTTTCAATGTTTTCCCGTAAATATATTAAAATATATTCAATATTAACTAAATATTTTTTATGAAATACGCTCTATACATGCTCAACCACAAAATCAGCTCATAAATCGTACCTACTCGGCTTACCGAAAAAAACCGCTAAAGAGATAAATGACAATCTCGCTATAAATTATCATCAACACTTCATATTGCCTTTCAATTCTTCCCAAACGAAATTTCCTTTGTTTAGCTATACAAACAATTTGTGAAATCATTTTACTTTTAGATTTTTTTTGGCACGGCTGTGTGCAAGCCAAGTCGGGAGATGCTTGAGAATTTAAACGAAAGATTTTAAAATGTCTATAAGAGAATCCAGTAAAAAAAAATCTACTTCGCTAATAAGAACTTAAATCTAAATTACTTCAAAAGCAAAAGCATTTTATACGATGGCAAATTTGAGATACATTAGGCTTTGTAGCCTATACCTTCGTTATCAGTTAAAACTTATACCTTTTCGATACCTCATAGAAATTAAAACGATTTCTATCGATATCCTAAAAATATAAATTATCAATGAGAGCCAAGTTGAGTAATAATGATAAAAGAATTTGAGGCTTACGAGTATATGAATGCCGAGTTCTGTGTTCATTAATAATATTTCAGCTTCATATTTCACTCGACAATTTTTTACGTGCAGACTTTATTTTCCAGATTGTGATTGACTATTATATCTATATGTGGTTTAGTGCCTGGTGATAAAAAATAGCCAAGTCAAACTTATAGCTATAAGCGCCTACGTAAATATTAGGAGCAAATATCGATTTTCTTTACATTAATTATTAACGAAAATTATTCAATAATTAATAAATAGTCTTAATAAATAATAGTGTCTGGCGGAGGGTAAAAACCTTTAAGTGTCTTAGCAATTGACGACGTCATTTGTATTATTATTTCGAAGAAAATATTAGGTACAATTTTTAAAGGAACTTTCAAATTTTATAACTTAACGAAGGTCGAGCTGCTTTCGTATCTCACTCTAAGTATAGGCCGCGATTACATTTATGTAAAAGAGATACATGCACTTATTAGGTGTCATAAGGTGTTTTGTAGACATTGTCAATAAATGCGTCGCCACTTACAATGCAGTGTCTCGAATTCGGGCAGAAAATGAATAACGTATAATATATATGTAAATGTTTTGAAGGATGGATATTTGCTTAATTTTAGCACAAAAACTACTAAACGGATTTAGATGAAACTTTACAGTTACATACATAGGCTATATTTTGTGTAAAGAATTTGATTATTATTGTAATGTTAAGAATTTGGCTACAATATATAACAATAAGCACAAGCGGGTGAAGCCGTCTGGGTCAATAGTATGTATTTGTATCTGACGTAAGGTTGAAAAAGTACTTGGTTGGGCTTGTCTAAGCTACACACTTCATTTTTCAAAAAATAGCGTTCAACTTTTAATTTTTCGAAGATTAGCGATTTCGTATTTGAAAATTAGCGTTCATCTAATGAACTTTTATTGTTGAATTATTGCATTTTTATCAATCGGTTATTATATAAGATTTAATAGATTTTTTTAGATCAATCTTCCTGCATATTCCTTAACTAATTCAAAAAAATAATTTAAATAAAAAGTCGAACAATTATTCTGATTACTGTATAGTATTGGTTAACTAAAATATATTATTTAATGGATGCCTACAACAACTATCTGCATACCAAATTCTGCAGACGATCCCACTGGATGGAATGATTCAAATAATAGAGATGATCTAAAACATTGCTTTACTTTACCCACAAAGTTTAAATTACTTTTGATTGTACTGAAATAAGTAATTTCTGGATTCTGTTTCAAGGTACATATAAATAAGACCATTTTTTAAAGTACTTCTCCAGCAAAGCGTCTTTCAAAGTATATTTGTTAATTGACTTAATTTTTATTAGATATTCCTTACGAAATATAATAAAGAAAGTAGTCTTAGAATTGCAAATTTATAAATGTAATCTTATAATATTTGAATACTTTGGTAATTTTTAGCCTTTTATTTAAAATTATTTTCCCTTCCAAAAATGGTCTTTGAATCGTATACCGTGATAAAAGCTGAGAGAAAAACTTATAAAGAATATGAAACACATTTGTAAAAAAATTAAGTATTTATTTAAAAAAAAATGCAATTACACTATTTACAAGCATGCGCTTAATGGCAATACACAAAGACTATTAAGCATGAGTTACAACGAAGTTTTCATATATGATAAATGTTGTTATGCTGGCAAAAATATGAAATATGATTTTACAATATCTTTACAGTTTACAGAATTATGATTTTAAATAGTTTACAGTATTATTGTATATAGTGCGTTTTTTAAATTTTATACAATTTTGTACATATATTTTAATATGGTCAATATAATCAAATATCGATGAAATTTCAATAGCTTTGCCTAAATAACAATTTTTACTTACTAAATTTAATATTTATATTTTTTTAATTATAGGTATACTTTAAAATTTTATGACTATAAAAATCTCCCTAAAAATTCCTCTTGTGTAACTCAATCTTTACATTCCATGCAAAGAATTTCCTTTTGCTTTCATTTCATCACTTGCTTCAACAAGCACGTCCATATTAATTTTATTCCATTTCACCGATGACATTAATGTCTATATACATTATGTATGTATGCTATTATTAGATAATATGAAACTCATTATTAATGTATGTGTCTATTAAACAATGGGACCTAACTATTTATACAATTTTTGTTATTGTACAAATATACATTATTAATGTAAATATAATAAATAAAAGCTTTCTTATTTCAATCTACCGTATTATAATAAAGTCACCAAAAAATTATCAATATAAGAAATTTTAAGTCATACCTTACAAAACAATATTTTTACCTTAATATTCGTTTTCCCACACCACACATTAAAAAAATCGTTCAACTACCTCAGTTTATTGTCTCTAGACTAGAACACTACTCGTCATTACTACACACATTATGGAACATTTACTGGCAAAAACATTTGAGGATCTCCTAATTTGGGCTCAAATCTAATATTTACTTTCGTATCTCCTTCACCAACCTCTAAAAAGCTATTCCAATCTACCATCCAGTAAAAACCATTTTTCTTTGGCGGTGGTAATTCCGAGTCCCCTGGTATGACCGGAGCCGCACCACCGAAAGAATCTTCGAGATCTGCTATAGACGCTCCACTGTCAGAATCAGAAGCCACAGTGTCAGGTATTTCAGCATTCTTGATTTCAGTCTGAGAGCTAGTTACGGTTTTTGTAGAATTATCTGCAACTAAACTTTCTGATGTATTTGCTTGACGTTTACTTTGATCAATACCAACAACTACTTCGTCTTCTGATGGGCTTGGGCCTTTGTTTAGAGGTATAACTTTCACCGCTTCGTAATCAATGGGCTCATAATTTGATTTTGGAGTACTTGAAACTTGTTTTGGTTTTCTAGGCTTTGGTAAATCTAAGGGTAAAACGCTATGTTTTGTTTCCGATGAGGACGTATCTAACTCAAACGGAAACTGTGGCTTTAAAGGTTCATACAGGAAATTCGTTTGAGCAAAGTTTTGGTCTTTATTACTAGATGTAGACAAATCTGATGGTGAAATGAGATCATACGTAAGTAATAAGTTTTCTGGCAACTGTACCGTGCCATCAACTATCCTTGGTGGTGGTAATGGCTTGAAACCTTCCAATGGTAACAAGAAGTTGTCTTTTCCTGGTTTGTCTCTTAAGCCATGTGCTTCTAAAAATGCCTGTAATTCAGCTGGAAGGTCTAGTTCTGGCTTCTTTGTATTTTTTATTTTAGGAACTTGGTTAATGTCATTTCTTAATTTAGTTTGCTTGATTGGTTTCGGAGTGACTTGGTCAGTAACGATCTGAAGACGTGGGGGCTTTGTGTACAGTTCTTGCAAGGACGATCCATCTCTAGGTGTATAAGGCAAAACCACAGTTAACGTTGGACTTGACTTTGAAGTAGATTCTATCGGGCTTGAAGAAGCTGATACTGTATCATCGTTATCTTCAACAAGGCTGTCGCTACTTCCTTCTACATGTGAAAGTTGAGTCGCAATTTCATTATCTTGTAAGTTATTGTACTTTAAGGATTCAATTACTTTCTTTAAAACATTTTTGGTTGGACCCTTTGTAGTTGTTCTTATATTGTTGATTTTATTATTAGATAAGGTACTTTTTGCATCCTCTGCTCTTATGTCATTTAATAATTGTATAATTTCTTCCCTAGTTAGTCTAGGTAGAAGTGCATTGGTTTTCAAAATACTTTGAACTTGTTGTACTGTTTTCTCAACATCTACAGCTGCTTGAGTAATCGTCAGTAATGCTGCTGTCAAGCAGCACCAAAACAGCTTCATGGCCTGTAAAATAACAAAATTAAATTAATAATTGAATAATTAACACAATTCAAAAATAAAGGGGCTAGTCTTGGCACAGGGGCACAGCGTGTGACTGTAAGTGTGAGAGAATGTGGGTTTGATTTCCACTCTCTTTTGCGAGACAAAATCAATTTAAATATTTTGCAAACTATTTAAGAGGGAAAATTATAATAAGCATTATGTCAATTAAAAAAGTAAATCCATAAACAGTTTATGTTCAAACACATTTTAAGTGTGTAGCCATGTTAGTGTAATTGATTAAATAATTATTTATTTTTAATTTCTTGACTAGGCTACGCGCAGTTGAAGTGTTTAATGATGCATTTAGCCTTTTGGTATGTGTGTCATGCAGTCCTTCGCAACTGACTAATTATATAATATCTACGCTTGTCAGGTAAAAACTATGAAAAATTGTCTTCAACTTTGACTGACAATAAATATTTCGCATTGAATGATCGGTAGCATCCAATGCGAAATATTCCTATAGTTCTATTTGCAAATCAGCTTCACGTTGTACAGCAGAGTAGGTAGAGGAAACTTAGTGTTAAGACACTCCGTTCCCCACTTTCTGTCAAATTTTATAGGTATTGCTTGTTCAGTGGCGGAACTCAACGCCGCTCTTTGCTTCGACACCAGAGCGAAGAAGTAGAAATATCGAAGCACATCCACCATCGTGGCACAGAAACACAAATGTAATAATTAAAACATAAGTGAAATAATTTTTGGGTTCGATTTCCACTCGTGAAAACAAAATATCTATTATTTTTATTTACTACACCATTCAACAAGCAATGCCTTCAGGATTCAGTTGAAAGTGAGGAACAGAGCGTCTTAAAAATAGTATCTGAGTTCCCTTTCTCTACACTGCTATATGCAGGATGCAACGTGAAGGTAGAAGAAAAATTAAAGCTGATTTAAATTTTAATTTTTCAATATTATTCAATAATATTTCAAGTACAATGTTATATGCTAGGGTCAAGCAACGCACACGTATTCACTTTTTATAGATATATAGTAGCTAATTCGTATTCAACGCGCAGTAATGCAACGATGCTTTTCTCACGTCTCTAATGACCTTTGACATGCTTACAGATGTTACAAGATATTTGATTGCCAATAATTTTATACATTTTGTATGTTGAAGTGGAACAAGGATAGAGGCAGATATTCTTAGTATATTTATGTAAGTTTGTCAAGTTTAGCTTTAATTTTTTTACAATATTCTTTTATCGAAAAGAGTTTAAAATATTTATATTTTTAGTGAACTTGGCGTTTTTTAACATTTTATTCGATGGAATATTTCATGCACCAATGTGAGTAAATGTTATATTTGATTGGTTTCTCATACATAAAACTTTTTTTATGACAGGTGAGTCTTAAGTTGCCTGTCCAAAAAGCTGGAGCGAGAATGCGAAGGAGAGAAACTAACTATTTTTGTTAGCAATACGATTTAATAAAATTTAAAATTCCCGAAAAAAATAAAACGCCGTAACATATGAGATGTATAAAATATATGTAAGTACAAAGTCGATGAACAAAATATCCTATAAATTTATGATACTCTTAAACAATATAATAATTAATTTTTACTCTCTTAGCAAAGCTTATCCTCCGTTGAAGGGTTGCTTTACCTGTTTCAAGAGTAAAAGCTTCCTTAATGCGTAATAAATACATTTTGTTTACTCAAAGATACGGGTTGTTTACGTGAAAATGTGTGTATGTAAGGATTTTTTAGAGGCCATGGTGACTCAGTGCGATGTTTTAGACTATATATAAAAATTGTGGGTTCGTATCCATTTAAAGATTTTTTATTTGAAGAATTTTTTACATTTAAAAAGTTATAATTTTTATGAGTTAGGCAAGGCCAAATAGCGATAAAAAGAGAACGATAGATATCAACAATTTTCTATCTTGATTAAAATTCGAAATTAAAATTTGTTTAGTTCAATAATTACAACTATGATATTTTTACTTGCTCGTTTCTCAAACAAAAGTATGTCAAGTACAGGCACGCTGGTACCACTCATATGCCCATATAAGTTTTACATAGATTTTTATTATATAGATAGATTTTTATTATATTGGAACGGAGCGTCTTAACACTAGATTCTCAGGTTTTCTCTGCCAGTAATTGTAAATATTTTTTGTAACATATCTTTCCGTTGTACAACAGAAGATATTTAAAATCTTAGTGGATTTGTTTTATAATTATGGCAGAGATTGGTAGGGTGTAGCAACATTCACTTAAATCGAACGTTGACGGGGGTGCATATGACCTCGTCGATGCTTCGCAGAGTTTCTTAAGCAGTCGGTTGTCGCAGTAATAGCAAGGACACTGACATTATATATTATCACCAAGATAGCCTCTATCTTAATTCAAATTAGTATAAGAGGGTAGATGTATTTGAAAAAGTTTATAAATGGAATGGAATCGTTTAAAAGAGGTGGGGG
>DVQM01001831.1:0-11149 GCA_018231645.1 Heliconius ricini | reverse complement strand
AGTGTGCAGATTACAGCAAGGAAGTTTTATTGAAGGTCTCCTATCCTTTTACACTAGATCAAGCTTCGATAAGATCTACATAAAATATAATAATTATTATATAATAGAGAAAAAAACAGTGAATGAATGGTTGAAATGGCTTTTCGAGACGTGCACAGCGCATGCGTCGCTGTCCAGACACTAGGCTAGACTCAAACGACTGGATCCAGCATTACCTAATATCTAGAATTCGCTGTCACTTCCGCAGATGTTTCGGTTATTCAACTTTAACGAGACATTGTTCTCGTGGTGTCTTCACATCAATTGCAATTCTATACAAGTCCACACTGGCCAGGTGGTCGATGTTGAACCATATTTGACGTTGGTATCTCTAAAGTCGATTTAGTTTTGCTTTTATTTTACGTTATAACAAGAATGAATGAATGAGTGGCTTACATAAATTAGGATTTTTTTTATTTTAAAATAAACATTTGCATTTACGAATCTAATTAGCTCACTTACTAAATTATTTAACAATTATTTCATATACGTAAGGTTAAATAAAAATATACTATAGAAGTCAATTTCTCAAAGATTTTTTTTAAAATTATAAAATAATCTTAATAACAAACTCGTAAAATTATACGCATTTCTATGCGAAACTGTAAATAATTTCTAATGGAATAAGCATTAAGTAACAAGAAAAGATACAACTGCAAGATATCTATGTATGTATGTATATGTGTTATATTCATAGTAAAAATATTTTAGAACTTTACTTTCTGTTCGTATATCGTACTTAAATTATAATAAATACAATTCAATTCAGATAAATAAACATTTTACAAGGAAATGATTTTAGCGATTTTGACTTCGTATCTTCGACAGTTCTGTCAAGCTAAAAACCATAGATTATAAATATTATTGAATTATTGAATATTTCATATAAAATTATTACAATAAACTTGTTTTATAAAAGTACACAATTCTAGCTTGTTCAATATTATTCGTAAAAGAAATATTTTAATTTATTTAATAATTTTTTTTTTTAATTACTAAAACAATTTCGAATTATTGTCTTATGAATTAATTCTCTCAAAATTTATTTACATATTTATAAGTTAATATAAAAAAATGATTTATAAAAAGGCTTTGTCGCTTACATCGACATATATTTTTATTTAAGAAGCACAACATAGAAACCTTTACATTTTTTCATTTTTAAACATTTATTAAAGTGTTATTCCACACTTGGGAAAGAAAAATACTTATTTAGAAAACGTATAAAAATTTGAACCCGCGCCTCCTAGAACTATGCTACGTTAAAATCATTATACGTAAAAGTTAAATAAACCTTTAACTTAGTTTACCAAATAGATTCAAATTAAAAAAAAAGATGTGTGTTACGCGTCAAAAAGTTTCGAACTTCAACCAAAAGTGAGGTTGATAAAAGAAATCGCCTTGGTGCAGTGGGACAGCGTCTAAGTGGTAATAAACTGGTTGTAGATTCGATCTTCATGCATGATCTATTAAGTAGATCTAATTATTCCCAAATAGTGGAATCTGGCGAACGGGGAGAAGGGAAGTGAAAAAAAAATGTATGGTACATTTTTTTTCACTTCCTTTTTATCTTCTTTAATCCATATTTATAAAAGGAAATGTACTTGAGTGACTGAGGTAAGACGCACGCAAAGTCGTAACCGCTGTGCGTGCAAATAAAACGTGAAATTTGGACAAATGTGTATTTTTATTATATGGACATCCACTAAGAAGGGAATTTGAAAAATTATAACGCTAAAAGTATAATAAAATTTGAAATTCCGACTCTTAAAAATATTTCATTGAACACATGTTGGTTTGGTCATGGTTTTTTTATAATTCACCCCCTAAGGGTTCAAATAAGGAGTTAAAAGCTTATATGAAAAAATCTTTAAGTCGCCACCGATTTTTATAAAAAATTTAATTCAGACTATATTATATTTTAGACTATATAATATATAATATTTCATTGAACACGTGTTTCGTGTTTTTTTTAGAATTTACCCCTAAGGGTGCAAATAAGCGGGCGAAGCTGCGTGCGCCCGCTAGTATTTTATAAAGAAAAAAATATATTTATCTATATTATAGCTCAAAACAGGATGGAAAATTATGAATATATCGCCGTGACACAGACCAGCGTCATGTTCAAACACGCTGAAAAATTACTTTACGTAATTTGCCGTAGTTTAATAGGTTTTCCTTAATAATGCCATATATACCTATCGGGTTTTTCAATAAACTTAGTGTTTTGTATTTATACGGAATAATCATTGTTCTATTTTGTGTCATATATAGCGAAGCGGTTAAGGTTTTTTTAAGAGTTGGGGGTTCAAGTCCCACGATAAATATTTTATTTGTATTCGTACCTTTTGTGGCATCTTTAAACACGACGTTGATATGACGATTATTCTAATATTATAATATCGGTATGTTAGAGAGTTCACGTTAAATTAAAAAAAAATGTTTTACACAGGAATGCCCCAAGAGAATATCGTCCATGCGTGTTATATTTCTAGAAGGGGACAGAGTGTTGTAACACTATGTTATAGGTTTCCTATTTCTAAAATGGACGAAAAATAAAGACAATATTAAATATACCTACTGTAGAATAAAAATTAGATAAGATAAAGAATAAAGAAAATAGTAAATATACTATTGGCAAAGAGTCTGTCTATACCGGATAATGGAGGCTATGCGTAAAGATAAAAAATAAGATTTGTTTACCCACAGATATTCATTTTATTATGGAGGCCGTAGTGTCACAGTGGCACACACGTGAGACTGTAAACGCGATGATTGTGGCTTCGATTGTCGCTTGGAGATATCAAATATTTAATATTTTCACTTCCTCGCTCCGAAAACTAGGCAAAGCGCGGCGTTGAGTTCCGCCACTCGACGTAACGCTTAAAAAATCGGCGAAAAGTTGTAAATGGTTGTGTTTTTATGAGAACGGATTGTTTTGATCTCTAGGTTCCCAGGATCCCACGGTGTAACTTGCTTATGTGGGATACAGGCGTTGAAGTTTATTTACATTATTAACTAGTGAAATCCAGAAATGTCTACAACTTACGAAAAAATGTCTACAACTAACGAACGACAAACTAAGTGAAATTTATGACTAATAGAAATAAATATTCACAGCTTCACGCTGTATCCCGCACACAGCAGGGTAGGCAGAGGGAACCTAGTGATAATACACTCTGTTCCCCACTTTCCGAGTGTTGGAACTCAACGCCGCGCTTTGGCTCGACACCAGAGCGAAGAAATAGAAATATAAATTTAAATCAATTTTCAGTATTTACTTTCTGTTTTGATAGCATTTGTTGAACAATTATTATCATGAGTAATCTTTATGCAAATTTACTTGAGTTTATGTTATTTATTAATCAAATCGGCTTCACGCTGTATCCCGCACACAGCAGGGTAGGCAGAGGGAACACTATGTTAAGACATTCCGTTCCCCACTCGATTGCTGAAGGCTTTGTGTGGCGGAACTCTACGCCGCCCTTTGTCTCATCACCAGAGCGAAGAAATGGCAATATAAATTTAATTTGTATTTAATTTCCTCGAGTGGGGATCGAACCCACAACCAGTTAGTGCCAGTGTGCCACGACCGAACTGTAAAGAAATTATTAGATATTTACTCATAGGCACTTGACATAAAGGCACTTGGGTTTTCATTCAGTATAATTATTAATTATCTTATCTTTCTGTTGCGAGAACCACGTGCTTCTATGTATTGAGTGTTTAATTTACAAAAAATATTAAAATATATGGAATGTTAGTATATTCTATATATTTTTAGACAGATACCATTTGTAGCACTGGGGCACAAGGGTGCGACTGTAATGCGACGGTTGTGAGTTCGATACCCAGTCGAGGGAATTAATTATTATTAGTTAAATAGTTTCACTTCGAAGGAATCTCACGCGCGCGTATTTATTTATTTTTATTTTTAGAGTATATTTTAAAGAGATCTTTTTCTTGATATTTTTTATTATCATTTCGATATTTTTTGCCCTTTTTTTTCTAATTTATATCTAAGTAATGTCTCACTGAACCGGAATTTTATCAAAAAACTTGCTCGCCATTTATTACGTTAAAAAGTTTTAAGTACATTAAACAAGACATTTTAAATTTTTTTGAATTTAAACAAGACATTATTATATGAGCTTCACGCGCATTCCCGCTTATAATAGGGTAAACTGGAAGGCACCCCAGTGCCCAATCTTCGAGAGTGTTAAGTTTCGGAACCTGCCTAGTTAACACAGCGAGGAAATAAAAACATTTAATTTCCCCGTGTTCCCACGCGAGTCGAACCCGCAGCCTTTCGCATATACAATCAAACGCTTGTACTTCTGCGTTACAACGGGCTTCGAAATAAAAAAAAAATCTAAAGGCCAATTGTGGTGCAGGGGCACAAAGTGCGACTGTATATTCGATGGTTGTGGGTTCGATCTCCACACGAAAATAGGGAACGGTGTGTCTTAACATTAGGTGCCCTCCGCCTACCTTGCTGTGTGCGGGATGCAGCGTGAAGCTGATAAAACAAAATAAACTAAAATAATTGAAACATAATTCAACTGAATAGAAATTGAAGATGTATAAGTTTTCCTAAATAAAAAAATAAAGGACATTTTTTTGAAGCGATGTAAATTTTACGAACGTTTAACTACTTACTTCATAATGATATAATCCGGTACGCGCTGTCTTGTAATGTTTGGATTGAGATCATAGTGTTGTGTTCTTATCTTGTTCTTGACGGGACGAAGTGTGGTTTTGAATCCGAGGGAGATGGAATTAGAAGAAAATTGTATTTATTTTCAACATTTTTTTAAGCTCCTGCCTCCCTGCGCGTCTCCTGATGGGTTTCCAGCAGGCGCGGTTTCGAGACCCGCTACGTTATTTTTTTTAATATATTTTCTAAATAAGTACCTAAATTGTATTTAATTTAAAAAACATAATAATAAATAACACGTTTTTCAACACCGAGTGACGGAGCTATAGCTCCGAGCACATTCTATAGCACTTGCACATATGTATAACATTATACGAGACTAAGATCGAATGGTGTACTAGTAATCTGTGAAGAGTTCCACTGTTCAGGTCCTGGCTCCATCATCACGCCAGCACGTTGATACCACAATGTTGTAATGTCACCTAAGTTACGTATAACTGCCGAATTTTTTTGAGAATACAATGATTGGAAGTTGTTCATACTCAGATTTTTTGATGTTGTTATACAATTTGTTACAGCTCGACATGATAAAAGCGTGTAAGAAGACATTAAGACATTCTGACTAATCCTACAAATATTTCACCTTTTCCTAACTGTATATTGTAGAGTCCATGCATTATATCATGGACTTTCTGTTTTCTTTTTGGCATTTAAAATTAAGTTAAGAAGAACCTTTAGCTAAAATATATCTAGTTAAATCAATATATTTGGTATCTTTAAAAAATTATGAGTTTTCTCGGTTTTCAACGATAAGCCTGAAATGTGAAACAAGAATAAAGAACAGCTTTACGCTGCATCCCGCACACAGCAGGGAGGCATTGCGTGTTGAGTGGCGGAATTCGACACCGCGCTTTGACTCGACACCAGAACGAAGAAATAAAAATATAAATGTAAATTAATATTTCATTTCCTCGAGTATAATGTTAAAACAAATTAATATATTATTAGGATGTCTCTAAAATATATGTATTTTAAATATTGTACTGTAAAATATTAAAAGAAACCATTAGAAATACAAAAAAATAGAAATGTCCTAAATTTAGTTGAACAATTTTTATATGCTTTTGAATATTTTCATTTTCTTTTTATCATTTATTTTTTTTCGTTTTTAATGATACTTAAAAATGTTTAAATATAGTCTAAACATTTCTATGTAAATTTTTCTACCTCTTACTCCTCCCTTGCTCGGTCATATCAACGACAGCACCACTTAATACAGAAGTTTAAGGCAGGAAGAAATGAAAATATTAATAAATAATTACATTCCCCCGAGTGAGGAACGAACACACGATCTTTTTCGTTTACGGTTACTCGATGGCCTGTAGAAGATTTTAAATGACATAATCATATATCTACAATAGCCATATAGCAGGTATTTTCCATAAAACGTCACAAGTTCAATTAGTTGTTCCAAATGACCAAATAAATGTAACTGGCTCTAGACCTGTCCTAAAACCAGTTTTTTATGGAAAATGCCAGTCGTGAATCGTGCAGTTCTAATTCTATGTACGATAAATACTCAAAATCGCACTATTTTTTTTAGTATATATATATATATATATATACGTAATGATTTAAATATATTTATCAATCGTCATGGCGCAAAGTGGTTGTTCTAATTGGTCAATATTTTTTCATTTTACCTAGCTTTATGGTGTGGCGAGTGGCGGAACTCAACGCTGTGGTTTTGCCTTGGTGTCAGAGCGTAGTAATTAAAATCTAATCAAATTAAATCAGCTTCACGCTGTGTCTCGCATACAGCAGGATAGGCAGAGAGAACCTATTTAGTGTTAAGACACTCCATTCCCCACTTTCCGCAGAGTTTTAGAGGTATTGCGTGTTGAGTGGCGGAACTCAACTTTAAAATATTAATAGATATTATAATTATTTCCCCTCGGGTGGGGATCGATCCCACGATCGTCGCGTTACCGTCACACCCTTGATGGCCTCATAATTGGCCAATAATTTTTATTTTATACACAAAAAAACGACATAGATTTTTGCTTTTGCCTTCCATTAGACGTTGAGATTTTTTGTTTTTTTTTTCAACGGAGAACATGGACCTGGAACCTGAGAACCTACTGTTAGGAACGGAGTGTCCTACTCCGTTCCTAACTTTCTGTTGAAATAAAGCTGTATAAAGAAGAAATAATACTTAGTACCTAGAATAAATACCACCACCGTGATACATTTTTTTTAATAATAATTTCTTCTCTAGGTTAAATGCACTGGAAATAACCTACATATAATAGCAAAAAATCTAGATCATTCAGCTTATATTATTTGTGTTTGTTTTACCGTTATTGCGAAGTGGTCAAAGAAAGAGTAAAGAGGTTATTTGTGCGTGGACTGTAGCTGCGACGCTTGTGGATTCAATTCCTACTTACTGAGGCCAGTCGTGGCGCGGGGGCACAAAGTGCGACTGTATAATCTGGTTGTGGGTTCGATCTCCACTCGAGGATATGAAATATTTATTTATATTTTCATTTCTCCGCTCTAGTGTCGAGGCAAAGCGCGGCATTGAGTTCCGGCACTCAACACGCAATGCCTCCAGGTTTAGGCGGAAAGTGGAGAACGGAGTGTCTTAACACTAGGTTCCCTCTGCTTACATACAACGGCGTGAAGCTGTTTTTTATTTATTAACAGCAAGCACAAGCGTGGCGTTGACTTCCGTCACTCACGCAATATTTCGAGAATTGGGCGAAAAGTGGGGAACGGAGTGTATTAATACTAGATTTCTTCTGCCTAGTCTTTCTAGTCTATTACATGCGGCGTACAGAGTTAAAATAAAAATACAAGCTATAATAGCTTAATCACGCAATCACATTTTGTTAAATATACTAATACTAGAGTAAATTGGTTTGTAAATATTTTTTCTGGAAAAAAAGTAGCGATTCATTTGTATGTCTTCGAAATGATCGAAGCACGCGAAACGCACGTGGACTCTACTTGGTACATATACTCGTAGATGTCTTTATATTTGACCTTGGCAACAACAAAAAATATCAGGTCTGGCTTTTTTTACCTGGATGCGTCTTAAGCTTCGCTAGACGGAATTTGGTAAAAGAGAACAGAGTGACATTACACTGGTGTATTCGCTTTTTTTAAGTAACAGAATTTGTTTGCTGGATAGTTAGTTCTAACCCTGCGTTTTTCTTTTCACACTTTGTCTTGCACATCGGGATAGGTGAAGGGAATCTAGTGTTAAGATATTCCGCCTTAATTTTCAAAACATAGTCTGTCGAGTGGCGGATTTCAACTCTCTCTATTTTCTGTTTTATAGATTATGCATAAATATATATGAGTAAAATATGCTTTATCGAACTAGAAAATGACAAAAAAACTATATATATATATATTAAAAGTTAAGTTAATTAATCTGACTTGGAGATGAATCCACGACTGTCGTATACACTCTTACTCCAAATATGCCATAATTGCGTCAGTACTTGATCAATCCCTATAAATATAAATCTAAAAAAAAAAACATACGAGAAGCGAATTCCACTTCCAATGAGACGTGTGTAGCTTCTAGAAAAAATACTCAGGACCAGTTTTTTTCCTATAAAAAATTCGCAGCAATATCAAGTAAAAATAAAAGTTGTTGGATTACACTCTCGTCAATGAACTCTGTCAATTTTTTACTATACAATAAACCGGTTCTCAGTGGCAGACGGGCCCTACTTAAGGTCAGTCGTCTATAAACACCATGGTCTGTAAAGCTTTGGATTAGAATTGATAATTAGATGAATGAGGGAAAGTGAACAATCCTTGGTTTTATTATTAGAAGCTTTTTTCCGTATATGTTCCGCAGAGTAGACTAGTTGGCCCCATAGAAACTGGGGGTCTTAGGCAGAGCGAGACCGTACTTCACTCCAAAATACTGATTGGCTTTGTATATGGCTCAGGTTCGGCCTCGTATTGAGTACTGTTCTCATCTCTGAGCTGGTGCATCCCAGTATCAACTTGACCCATTTGAACGCATACAACTTAGAGCCAATGATCTGTGAAAGGCTTGACACTTGGCTTTGTATGGCTTTGCGTAGTTTATCATGGGAAATGTCCTGAAGAACCTTTTTGACCTGTTGACTTTGTTACCTGCAGCCGAATTTTATAACAAACTCAAGTACCACCTACACCATTTGGATACGTGGCACTCCACTACTATGCAGTTCCGTAGGGACTTGCTTCCACGCGCCACGCAGCTGTAGACGTGTTTACCTACGGCATTATTTCCATGTTTATCTTCACCTCAAAGCTCGGCATCGCGCCTGAAGCTTCTCAACGGTTAAAAGGGATGAAATTCGCGTGAGCGGCGAAGTTCATTTACCATCAGATACCTTCATTAGCCTTGTTCTTTCCAGTAAAAAAATTAGGCAGAGAGATCCTTGGGTTATACATTCCGTTCCCCACTTTTTGGGAAAATTGTGTGTTGAGTGGCCGAACTATACGAGTACTAATGAAATGAAATATGTCTTAAAACAACGTATCGTGGAATTATAGGCATCAATATACTTACTTATATTAAACCAAATCACGTGTTCTCGTGAATTTTAAATAATGTGTGGAAAAATTCCGCTTAAATATTCAAAAGGCGGGCGACCTTGTAGTGGTGCCAATTTTTTGTGCTTCGTCTCTACATGCATCTATCATAGTATTACATTTACACTTTTGTTATGCTACGACGAGTAAATCGATTTTTTTTTGCTATCTCACGCTTTTCTGTTCCCGCAGAGGGAATCTGCCGAACCTGCGTGTTGAGTAATGGAACTCAACACTTCCATCTGTCGGCCAGAGCGAGGATATGAAAATAGATATAATTATGTCAATGAATCTGAATGTGGATAGAACCCACAACCATCGCTTTTGCAAGTAGACCTTGAGCTAAAGACAATGGTTGCTGGTGACCTTATCTATTATAAATAAAACTTTTAACCGGATTTATCACATACAATACAGGATCAATCAGACTACTGCAGTTTTTGAAACGTCGGGCTTCAAAATATCACTGCTTTTTGTTAAATAGAGATTTCTCGCATAGGAGGCTTTAAACTATAAGTATTCAGGTATGACCTCGAAATTGTGGCACCATTAAATCTAATCAATTTCATGCTGTATCCTGAACAAAACTGTGTAGACAGAGGGAACCTAGTTAGGACAGAAGGCTTCTGAAGGCATTGTCAGCACTAGAACGAAGAAATGACGATATAAATTTAAATAAATACTTGATTTCCTCGAGTGGAGATCGAACCCATAACTAGCCGTGTTTACAGGCACACTTTATGCCACTGTGCCAAGACTGGCCTCACTTTTAGATCTAGATATGTCGTAATAAAATTAAAATGATGATTGAAGACCAAATATGTGAATTTGCGAATCAGACCACGTGGAAGTCCAATGATTCCTACCGTAAACATAGTAGTAAACATCTGTTAGGCCGTTTCTGAGATTAGCTTGCACAAACGCACAGATAAACACACAAAGAGACACTTTTGTCTCTTTCGACACAATTTTAAGAATCTTTTCTTTGGATTCTATTACATTGATGAATGTTACTATTGCTAGATTTTACCATATTTATGTATATTTTCCGCGAACAGACGGCGATGATCTATGGTTTTGTAATATTTATATTTTTTTATACTGTTGACTTGTGGTTGCGAGAAACGTTAACATTTTTCTTATTTCCCATCATTCGACGTGCAGGAATTAGAAAGGGGCAGAAAGTGGAGAACGGAGCATCATTTGGACACATTCTCTGCGGGGGGCCTAGACTTAGCATTGAACCGTTATTTTCGTGTAAATATTATTTTAAAATTTTTCGGGACAAATTTTGATGTAAGTAAGATTTCTGGGGTGGGCAAGGCCCAACCGGTTCTCGCTACCCCACATTCTCCTTACGCCTATGGAACGGAGAGTCTTAATATTAAGTTTTCTCTGCTTTATGCGAGAGATGCTTGAAGATAGAAATTTATTAGGTAGGTCACTTTTAAATATCACTTCGTCTGAAATGAGTCATACAAAAATTATATATTATACCAGCAACATACGGTCGCGCGATACTTTTGGCAGCCAGCAATAGTAAAAATAAAAACATTTTAGAAAAATCTCGCGCACAATCGCCAAATTGTTGTATTATATAATACGTAGTGGGTACACGTGCCAGACCGAATGTTAAGAAATAAATGAGGAGAGTAAATGCTACACGCTATAATCTCTTAACATTTTGTATGGTATTTAAATTAAAAAAAATAAATAAATAAATCAGCCATATATTGCTGTATCCCGCACACAGCAGAGTAGGCTGAGGGAACCTAGTGTTAAGACACTCCCGTCACTTTCTGCCGAATTCTGGAGGCATTGCGTGTTCAGTGGCAGAACTCAACGCCGCGC
>DVQM01001830.1:0-11151 GCA_018231645.1 Heliconius ricini | reverse complement strand
CCAATCGGTTTTACAGTCACACTTTGTGCCACTGCGCCACGACTGGCCTCAATTTATTTACTTACACATATAAAAAATATATTTAAGTAATATTTTGTGTATTTAATATTTAGGTGGGCGGTCATTCGTCGTGACTGGGCTACATACAGCGTTTGAAGATAAATGCGTCAGTAAATTCGATTCCCACTCGAGGGAGTAATCTTTTTTCATTTCTTCGCTCTGGTAATAAGTCAAAGCCCGGTGTTTTGTTTCACTACTTAACTTGCAATGCTTATGTGTCAAAAATTAAGCACATAGGGTAAAACGAAATCTCAAAGCAATAACTTCTTTGTTATATGGAAAATTCTTTGTGAAATTATTTTTTATGTAATTATACCCCAAAACTAGAAAGAAGTTATATATTCGATAAAATGCAATATAACAAAATACTTTTATATGAACTAAATATAAAAAAAATACTCTAAAGCAATTTTTAGAGGCAGCCCTGACGATCACCTAATTTATTTCTTAATAACATCCCTTGTTCCTTTGGTATTAATTTGTTTGAACAACAAGACGTAGACGATTCTTTTGATAGACGGGGATCAACCAGAGCTCGATCGTTAAAATTGCTTTTTATAGTTAGAAATAAAGTGAACGTATCATTTCATATTTAGACTAAATTAAATAAATCGGCTTCACGGGGGAACGGGAGTGACTTAACTCTAACTGGTTCCTTCTGCACATCCTAAAATGTGTGGAATGAAGCGTGAAGCTAAAGAAAGAAGAAGAGAATGTTTCGTGAAGGCGTTAAGTTAACTCAATAACTTGATCATTTTCAACGTAATCTCGAGCGGAGATCAAAGCCACAATTATTCTGTGATCAGTGAGGCTTCATGTGCATGAAGTTTTTCAAAATTAAAACACCATGAGTCTTTTATTTTATTGTATCATATATCATATAATTTCTATAAATTCTGAACTCAGCAAATTATTAATTGTAAATTATAATAATATTTGTTATAGTTACCTTAATCAAATGAAATAACTTTTAATTAAATATGCCAATGAAATGCCAATGTGAAAATAGACAGATAGACTTGACAAATGGATAAGGGATTTCTTTTAATTACACTCGTCTACGAAACCCTAAAAACCGCTTTTCTTAACCGCTTCAAACAAAATCACTCTCGCAACCACCGTCTATGATCATAAGTGATTTACAAAATACTACAAAATTTTTGCACTTATACAATATTACATACTTTATAAGTATTTTTATCCATTTCATCTTGTTTCATCTATGCAATACAACGTACAAGTACTTAGTACTGGTAGGCGAGAGGCGTTCCGCCCCGCCCCCGCTGTAGCCGACTGGTTCTAAGATCGGCGACCATATTGTAGAACTGCTTGAATGAGTGAGGACGTACTCAGAGTCATATATTTTAATTTTTACTCGACTACACGACGCAAAGAAGGGTAATGTGTTTGTTAGTCTACGGTTTCTTTGACTAATTACAGCTTTACCTAGAGCAATGTAAAATTTAAATGGGTCCAGACTCTTAATATTAATAAATTATTGGGCTTGGTGAATTTTTTTTGTTATAGATAGATAAATAGAAAATTCTTGTTTTTCTTTCTTTAATGATATTTTTAAATTATCTTCAATATTATAGCTAGCAGATGTATTATGAGACATGTACAAGCTTAAAACCTGTCTTAAGTTAATCCGTTCCTTATATGATGATGTCCTTCCTTATAAAGTTGTCCGTCCCTTAATGTTCAATATCTGGTATTGTTTGTGTTTAGTCCTCTATGTAAATATGTTAGATATAGCAATATTAAGTTATAAGCTAACATATTTATATTATAAATTTCATATTAACAATTCACTATTTTATTTGTATTGTACATAATTTTCTTTCTTATAAGTGAAGGCAATTTTTAACTGTCTTTTTTTAACGCGTATTCTTAATGTCAAATTGGCGAAGTAATTTGTCCTCAAATAGCATGTTCGGTACGCCATAATCAAAGAACAGAATAGAACAAGAGCTTAAGCTAAACAATATCAAATTCTTTCTTAAAAATAAAAATATTGTTTGGAAGCTCACCTACCTATAACAAAAATCATTCAAGCCATGAAACAGCATGACTATATTAGTTCTCAGATTTAATACTTTCGTCTAGAAATCTAGATCTAGATTATTATTTTCTATCCCAATACGATACATATCCATACACCAGGTGGATGTAACAGATAAATCATTTTTTTTACAATATAAATAATCTGTCAACCACTGGTACCTCTACTTGAGATGTTTTTGTAAACAACCAGCAAATTCAGTGGCGTTCATAAATCAATTGATACAATGTAGTACTAACCTGTAAATTTTATAAACGCTTACTTTTTAGTATCACGCTTTTTCCCGTATAGCAAGGTGGACAGATATAATCTAGCATCCAAGACATTCGTTAGTCTTTATTCTCCTGAGTGGGAATCGAACCCATAATCATCGCTTCGCATTCCATCTATGGCCTTTTACTATTATTTTTGCACAAGGTTTTATTTAACCAGGTGTATTAGAGTGTTAGTGTACCCATGTAAAATCTTGCAAGCTCAATTTGAACAACTTCGATGGAGCTGAAATTTGGACGACGACTTCAGTTCTGTAGACCGACAAAGAAATTGAATATAATACATATTATTGTTAATACAAAATTGCCGCCACAACAAAATGGCGGACTACAAATTATTGCATAGACCATCTGATATGGATATCAAATAAAAGGGTAATTTGTAAAAAAAATGTATAATGCATAGACTCAATGAAAAAAATCTTAGAAAGCTTGCATTTTAAAAAGGTATTTTAAATTAATATTTTGTTTTTGAATAAATGTAAGTCATATTTTACCAATGAATCTTTTTTATGCGGAACAGATTTTGACAGAGTTAAGAAAATAATATATCCTGTACAGTTAATTATAAATATTGGATTATTCTAAAGATAAAAAAAAATATATATTCAAGTTTAACTTCTTTAGTACAGCCGTATGAACAGGGTTCACACAGGGAACCAAAGTTAAAAGTTAAATACTGAGTTCCCCATTATTTATCCTATTTTTCGAGAACGAATTGTGTCCGACATTTACATAGAGGAAAACCCAATTAAATATAATTAACCAAACAATAAGTACGCAATCCGGAAAATATACAATTTTAATATACCATACATATTAGAGTAGTAGTTGGTACATATATCAATTATTTCGAAACAAGGAAATATTTGTCGAATAAGATTAAAACGTAACGCAATCGCCATTGTGCTTTAAAATATAAGGAAAATGAATAAACGGTTACAAGTGTGCCCTTTAATTGTAGTTCAACTGCGTTATAATTAATTGTATACTAGAAAAATTCATATATTAAAAAATCGATATTTATTTAAAAAAATATATTATTTCTATCGATGCGTAAAACTGTTTCGTTTGGCTCCATTTTTTGGTAAAAGTGAAAAATATTATTCATAATAAAATTAAAGCTGATTTTATCTTTTAGTTAGTGATCATGCAACATAGAATTATTTTTTCGTTCTCATAAGAATTTTGGGTCAGCCTCTCTTAAAGCTCTACTGCATATTCAAAAAAAAAAGTTTAACGCTGTATCTAGCACATGTCATGGGAATCTAGTGTTAAAGACATTTCGTTTCTCATTAAGATACTTCCCCACTATCCATCAAATTCTTGAAGTACTGCGTGTTGAATAGCGGAACTCAAAAAATAAAATATAAAAATAAAATATTTCTCCGATTCTGTTTGTTTCGGCCGTCGGACGACCTGAAAAATACACTCTCTATAAGCCAAATTTAATCTTTCCTCGCTACTGTGTGAAAAACCTATCAAATGAGGATAAATCAACGTTTGTCTAAGTTTCCCTGTATTCTGTTCCCCACAACTTCCCACATTATCTCCACCTTCTTAATATTTAGCGTCTTTGTTTGTAACCATTCCATCACGAGCTCAAAATAAAGCCCCGCATCGACAACGTTCTCACTGATAAATCGTATTCGTTATTTAGTTAACAGATCACCCATTGTTACTTAGAGCCACGAAAAAAGCATGGGCGGGGCGGCAATCGTGGCTCGTATCTCTCCCGATGAAACAACGTCCCTATCGAGATACATGCCTTCGGAGAGGCGAATTGAACCAACCAATTCTCAATCCTACACCTCAAGAATAAAGCTAAGTTTCCAATAAATCAAATATCACAAGCTTATTAAAGAAAATTAAAATCGCAGCCACGCGAATACAAGTCGAAAGCGCGCAACCAAAAGACCAATAAATATGCTGACCACAGCAAAACTACCCTTAACGCTGTAACAACACTATCAATTGTGAATTACACCGATGTCGGAACTTGTCCGAATTGGCTTGCAATATTGCGGCAACTTGTTACCTTTTGTTTCCAAGGATGCCATGTTTATATAGTGGATGTACCTGTATATACAGAAAGGATTATAGATAAGGGGTGAGCTTATTTTCATTTTATTACCAAATTACCGATCGTCAGATAGCGTTGAGAGTCGATTGTGTATCGGTAACATTTGCCAGCGAGTACCTAATTGTCTTATTCGCTTGGAACATTCCAACACTCATGAGCCGGTTCGGATATTCACTCCGGTATTTGTTGATCGAGGAACTTTATTTAGATAAAAAATTTGGATATCACGTTTTTTGGTGAAATAATAATTCAGTTAGTTCATTATTGATTTATCGGTTTGGCCAGATCTTTTAAAATTACGGTTTTTTTAATAAAGAAATTGCTGAGATCGTATTTCGATAAGGTCGGGTCTGCAAATGAAAAGATATGTGTGGAAAAATATATTTTTTAATTATAAACCTAAAATATTATATTTAAACTTATAAAAAATAACTTTGACATACTTGTATTTATTAAATTTGAACTGGTAAAGATATAAATATTTACATTAGTAAGATAAAAAAAGCTATTTATTCTGTTTGAGAGGAAAAAGATTTATTGAGTTGTGATTATAAAAAATATCTAAAAAAAAGATATAGAAAGAACGCTAGTCGTGTCGAGGGACACAAGTATCAGCAACTCTGAACGCGACAAGTTGTGGATTGTATCCCACTCGAGGAAATGAAATATTTAATATTTTCATTTCATCGCTCTGGTAACGCTCGGCGTTGAGTTCCGCCATTTAACAACACTCAACATTTTAGCATGAAGTTAAAAACAAATACACAAAACCAATTACTTCAAGTTTAGCATTCGCAGCTAAAATCAAAAACCAATAAATCCAAGTATAGAGGAGAGGTCACGACTGCAAAACAAACTGTAGAATAGAATTAATTACGACGCGTCTATCTGTTCGCGCATCGACACGACCTTTTCGCAGCAAATCATAGGAAACTAAAGCCGAGGATATCTCACAACTTATTTAATGCTGAAAACCACTAGTGGGATACAATATAAATATTTTATGTTGTATCCCACTAGTGGTTTTCAAATTCATATTCAATTTCTTAGATAATATTACATAGTTTCAAATATTGATTTAAAAAAAAATACTAAATGTAAACGTAACTATCTAAAGAATTACGATATTTTTTTAATCCAGAATTTTGATCACCATCTATGACAGTTTTAAACACCTTGTGTGTTAAGTGGAAGTAAATGAATAATTAATAAAAAAATATAAACGAAAATATATCAAATACAACATTCCCTGGTCGGTTTCCGGGAGACACGTGTTTGAGTCCCGGTAGGTACGTTGAAATTTTTATACGTTTTCTAAATAAGTATTTTTCTTTCTTGAATGTGGAATCACACTTTAAAAAGTGTTAAAAACATTTCTTTATTAGAAATCGAACTCACGATTATCACATCCAATGAGCAACCATACGGTCTACATAACATATGATACATATCGTAAAGATAACATTTTACATATAAATAAATATATTTTAATTACACAGATGTAGATAACAGGACTAAGGGCCCGAGATATTCAAATGTGATAAGACAAAAAATTCCAGCCTGACGTTTGTTACGAAAAAATAATGTGTTATTAAAATAACATAAATCTCTCTATCACAACTCTCTATCTGTTGTATCGGACATACATTTAGACATTCGTTGAGTAGTGTTAATAGAACGGTTTTCTACGTTATTGGTTCTGTATATCGCTAAATATTTTAGTATTTTGTAAATGTATGAAAAAGGATTATTAACAAATTTTGATTTTGTCAATATTTGAAAAAAATGTATCGAAAACACCAAATAAGCAATATTACAATATACTAAAAGTAAGTGTAAGTGATTTACCAAAAATTTCTTGATTCAGATTTTAAAGCAAGTCATCTTTATCTTTGTTTCCGTCATAAGTAAAATAAACAATTGTAGATGAAAAAATATATTTTTTAGCAAAGTTGAATATAGATATATTAACATACGATTTTGAAATAGACCCCTAAAATAATAATAGAAAATCTATTATAACAACATTGTAAGAATAAAACAAAAAATATATTTCTATATAAAAATATTTGGTGAATTTAATTTAGTTCTTAATTATTACTAAATTAATATTACCTTTATGATATAACCACAAAAAAATTAAAAGTTTTCACACGCCATACACCGATCTCTAAATCAGTGACACTATTACAGGCTACTGTTAGTATAAGCACAGAACTATAAAACAACCGCCTGTAAAAATAACCAAAACTTTAACATTAAAGGCATAAAGTTCAAAGTATAAAAGTTGTACAAAAAAACGGTGAATTAAATACATTAGTTTGACATCCGGCGCGCGCGCACCGTAACGTCGATTACTCGATAATTTTCCAAGATTATATCTGTTTTTTGACAACTAACAAACACATAATGACTTTCGAAATGTTATTAAAATAGTTTTGATGGGAATTAAATGATGTTAGTGGTGTTTATTTTGCTTAGAGATCGCTTAAAATCGATTTTGTGTTGTATTTGTAAAGTTTTGAAATTTTATATTTATTTTATATAAATATACTCTAGCTAAGATGCAAGTATTTTCTACTTTTTTTTTTATATATCAACAAAGTTTTTTTTTAGGGTAAAACCGTGCTAATTTTGCACTTTTTAAGGAATTAATTGAAAAAAAACTGACTAATCTGACTGAACTGCAATGATTGTGGGCACAAATCCTAATGTTTATATTAAAACATTTCAACGTTTGCGGCGTTAAGTGGCGTGTGATGCATATTCGGCTTTGCGCCGATTTTTAATAAAACGAAAAATGGAAGACCGCATAATTTTTTTTACAGGTGAAAAGTGAAAAACTCTAATTCAATGTCATAATTCTGAATACTCTCTGTCCTCTATTTGTAGTAAAGATTGAATATATATATTTTTTTAGTAAGTGCCTTTGTACTGAAATTATCCTGTAAAATTTACAATCCAAAAAATGCTTTTAACAATTCTTAAAATATCTTAAAACTTTTATCAGCTTCACGTGCAGGAAGCACATAACAGAATAGGCCGAAGGAACCTGGAAGCCTAGTGTTTCTCCGTCAAGACACGTCCATCGTCCACTTTCCGCCGAATTCTGGAGGCATTGCGTGTTGAGTGACGGAATCAGATGCCGCTCTTCGCCGCGATATCAGAGCAAAGAAATTAAAACATTAAATATTACATTTCCTCGAGTGCGTATCGAACCCACAACCTGTCGCGTTTGCAGTGGCCTCACATTTTTAAACATAATGTATTCAAAAAGTTTTTACAAAACATTTAAATCCAGATAGCCCTAACAAATATAATCCTACGCACTATTGTTCAGCTCTCATTCTGATAGATATCATCTTCATTATAAACAAATGGTAGATGAAAAATGTTTAGGTATATATTAGTTGATTTGATACTACATTTTCGACTAAATTCAATTGCTAAAATATACAAAAGTAAAGATTTTTTTGTGGGTAATTGAGAACCTAGTGTTAAGACACTCCGTTCCCCACTTTTCTAATTCTGGAGTCATTGTGAGTTGAGTTGTGAACACAACGTAGCACTTTGAGAAAGCTAAGAAATGTAAATATTAAATAATTCAATTCATCGAGTGGGAATCGAACCCACAAATTGTCACGTTTACAGTCACACGCTTGTGCGCCACGGTTGGTTTAAAAAATGTTTAGAGTTATATTTTTTCATTTCTATGATCCACACATTTGCCAGTTTATAAGAGACTGTCTCTTTTAAAAGATAACGCAAGCTAATATTAAGTATTATTTAAATTAAATGTATGTAAAAACCGTCATTAATGCATCCATAAATCATACTCATATGCAACAAGTGGCAATTTCTCGTTTAATTTCTTGTTCCTAAAAAAACTACTATTCTACTTAAAGATTTAAAAAAATATATATACACATCAATCAATGTGAGAGGAGTCGTAGCGGGTGACTTGACCTGTGATCGTAAAATCGACTGGTTTTGAGTTCAATCCCCACTCGAGGAAATGAAATATTTATTTACATTTTTATTCTTCGCTCTGGTGTCGAGGCAACGTGCGGCTTTGCATTTCGACACTCAGCACACAATGCCTCCAGAACTCGGCGGAAAGTTGGGTTGAGTGTCTTAACACTAGGTTCCCCCAGCCTATCGTCCTGAGTGCGGAATACAACGTGAAGCGGATTAATTTTTTTTAATCAATGTCAAGGACAAAAAAATTTTAAAGGCTTACTTTTATCACAAAAAATATATTTTTTTCTTTATAAATTTAAATGGTTATTAGTCTTTGTCCTGAAGCCGAATACAAAAACGTACCAGTTTTTGTATTCGGCTATCAGAGGAACACTATCAAATTTCTGAAGATAATTTACGCAGGCCATATTTCACCAATCCTGGATATCTGTAGCTAGCCTTATAAAGTCACCCACCATTCCGATTTTATCGCATCCCAGCTAGTTGGTTGTATTTCCTATTTTAAGGAGGATGGACTATATAAATAGGATAGTACATGTTTATAACTGAGTCAGTACTTAATTATTGCTAAACTAAATGTAACATTTATTATTTATAGATAATACAAGATTTTTTTATTAAGTAAAGCTTACTTGTCTTTGTAACCTATTTAAATATTTTAAAAGAAATGAAAAATCAATAACGCAGTGTATAAAAGATGACGACCAGATTGTGTTTTCACTAGGAAAAAACGCGAAGCTATTATTGTATTTACCATATTAACATTAACGCTCACTTAATAATTATATTTTTTAATAAGCCACGATAACTGGAACAGGCAAAGACATAAACCTAGAAAGTGTAGATTACACACACTTATAATTAAACCGAAACAGCTTGTAGCTTTATCTTATCTCTACATCAGACCATTAACGGACCTTACAAAAACATACAGACACACATTATAATATAAATACTACATCGCCTTTTTAATATAGTGACATACAGTTTTTTTAATCTTAATAAATGGGTATATTACATATTTTTTATCTTACTATATATAATAATGACATTGTCAATTTTGAAGTGTGGTAGTTTTTCTCTTAAATATAGATTATAAATAAATAAATAATCTTTAACTACAAAATTTCTGTGCTATTTTTGTTTATAAATTATGTTAAAAAATATTAGAAATTCTTTAAAAACAATGGAATTTAATTTTAATATTTTTCCTAAGATACTTTATGTATAGTTAGCATAACCACAGATTGAATAAAATATAATCTAATATCGATTTAAATAGACCACACACAACACATCATTCGATAACAAAAACACAACAATTCAAATGAACAAAACTATTCGAATAAACAATCGGATCATTTCAAATAAAATAACCTAAGACAGATTCGGCTCCCGTACTGCCGTCCGTGTGTCCATCTGTCTATATCTAACCATCTAAAAGGCTCTACAATCGCACGATCTCAGTCACCGTGGCCATATAGAGACTGTCAAAACAAATGACTGTCCAACACAATAGCCATACAAAAAATTACATAGCTAAAGCCAAACGAAAACCAACTGTGTATTCTAATAATAAAATTTAATTTATTTTGATAACATTTCTAGATGAATTGACTGAAGTGTCAAAAGCACAAATATGAAAATTGATCTTAGCGTATCGACAATTAGAGGGTCCGAGAGGTCCGCAGCGGGCTGGTATTGGACATCTATGCCGCGGGCCCTAAGCCTTGTATCTAGCCGTACGATCGAGTGTAGCGCGAGAAAATAAATAAAATCAATGATATCTCTCCACAAGTATCGAAAGTTGTTAAACTTGTTAACAATTGACGCCTGTTCTGCAGTTTATGTTCGGATGAAATGGATCGCGAGGCCGTAGGTCGAGAGTGAATGATAATTCAAAGCAAAAAGGACCCTTAAACAACGAATTTAGGGTTGATTTTTAAACGGCAACCACCAACAATGCTCTAAGAGAGATGAGACAGGTGATTAACTTACGTACATCGTACCTTAGACAGAGCTTGCACTGCATTAAATCAAAAGTGTACTTTAGTAAAGTTGGATGTACACTGTGGAGTCTCTTCGCGCGATTTTAGTTAAGATAATGGGCGGGAGGCAATGTATTTCACGCGTTAGAGTACGAGCTATTTTTTGTACATTGATCTCATCATTTATTTGCCAGCTTTTATTGTGATAATTAAAATTATTATAGTTTATAATAGATAGATTAATAAGTCATTATGGGTTTTGGAGTATTAAGAAAATTTATAGAAAAAAGTAATAAAAAAAATATTTTTGATAAATGAAAAAACTAACCCAAAATGCGGCGTTAATTTCCGCCACTCAACAGCAATATCGAGGATTCGGAAGTAGGAAATGGAAGTCTCTTAAATCTTATTATGCTTAGCGCGTGATACAGCGTGAAGCTAAAAAAAATAACTAACTGTTAATTATATTTGCAAGTAATTAAATCATGTAAATAAAAAATTATAAGTTGTAAAATTTTATTAACTTAAATTTATATTTCCATATACATTTCGGGATATAGCGTGAAGCTAATTATTATTTTTTTTAAATTTAATTTTGTAAATTTTTATTTACATCGCCAAATCAATCCCAAACGATATTAAATGTTTTTTTGTTAGCTTCACGCTATATCCCGCACACAGCAGGGTAGGCAGAGGGAACCTAGT
>DVQM01001829.1:0-11151 GCA_018231645.1 Heliconius ricini | reverse complement strand
CCGCAACATGTCCGTCACCGGAGACACCGCGCGGGAGCGGCGCTCGCGCTGCAGACACATTTTATACTACAATTTAGACATTCTAAGAAAACAATCAAGTTAGGATCTTTGATATTTTTATATTTACGTCGCCTATGTTTAAAATTATACATTTTTGGAGATCCGACGTTTCGAACACTTTGCAGTAGTTCGTGGCACGTGTCAGTCTTTTTTACGTAATGTAGCTTTTAGGCAGAAACCAAATATTTTTGTAGCAGATATTACAATTCAAAGGTTAACAATTACAATCACAGATCACAAAAAAACATCAAGTATGATGTTTGATGATGTGTGATCAAGTGGAAACCCTTGTCTGTTTTGACTTGTGTTTTATTTGAATTAAATGCATTTTTAATCATTACTTTGAAAAAATGCGATGATTATATAACACGAATGACTACACTAATTCTAGTGCACTACATTTAAAGGTATGTAAATGTAGTAAAAAATGCATGTGAGGAGGGGCGAAGTTGAAGGCTACCGGAAGGTTATGTGTAGTGACCTAACCTAGTGCACTAAGAATGTTGTAGTGCAAGCATCGCCATATTTAAATATGACAAACATAGTTATTATTACTTTACTATGGTATATAATACACACATCAAGTATCTCATTATAAAATTTTATTTTTTCCTTCATCTTGATTATACAGACAACAGTGAAACATTATTGTTTTACCGGTGTCTTTTTTTCTTAAGACTCATTATAATTATTCCTTTATTATCATTGTGAAGGTAACTTGTAAAAATGTACAAAAAATGTAGAAATAATTTTGCAACTAAAAACGTTATCACGTTACTAACATTTTCAAATCGGAGACCTTGAAGTTTGTACTCTTTTTTTAAATTTAAATATATACATAAAGTCATAATTTGTAAAATTATATTAATTTATATCCACATTACGCTGCACTACTGCGTCATTTTAGCTTCAATATATTCTATGAATGTGCATTTACTCTATATAAAACAAACTGTATTTGTAGTTCAATTCAGTATCAATTTGGGTATGGATTAATGTATGTAGACAAATATTCATGTATATAATTATTTATGTATATTTAAAAAAAGCAAGTAAATTGCCTATCGTTTTAATTATACCTACACCTTTAGGATGCGTGGAAGACATTCCTTATAGCAATAAGGCTGTCTGCTATATACATCTTTTTCTTTCTTTTATATGGAGTTTCAAGCGTGACTGGTTCTCAATATAATTTACGAAAAAATATGTCAACAAATGTCATTCATTATGTAGGTTTATTTGTACTCAGGCCAATTAGTTATTTTGGGAAGATTGATTGAGTGATAATGTATATTTGTTTATATAAATAATATTTTCTATTCATAATATTAACAATTATTTTTTTACACATAACTGAGTAACTAGCAAAAAGAACATATAAACATTTCATTAAATCCATATATTAAGACCTGGTACTTATAAAATGGTATAGCACTCATAGATTAGCCTTAATAATTAAAGTTTTAAGAATGCACTTTGATAAACCGCAATTATTAAATTAAAAAAAGATGTACATATTTACCTCCATTTGTATACGCGCCATTTCTTTTGCCTGTGCTAAGGCTATTCTGGCTTCCGTTTGAAGAGTTGCTTGCAAAGCAAAGAAATCTGACTCCTTGATCTCAATATGTCCTAAAGATTGTGCAGAACGAGATTTGTTAGATTTAAGCATCAATGATGTTGGACGTAACTTTGGACCTGTAAATATGTATATATTAACTAAACATAACTTACAACCCCAGTGTAACATAATATAAAGCTATATTATAACAACCATAGCGAAACAGTAATGGTTGCAATAGTTTAATAAAAATCTATGTCAATTCTTAAACATATTATCTATATAATTATGTCATTATATTAATAGTATTATTTAATAAAAGTATAGTTTCTTTGAATATTAGTAGAAGTATATAGTTTCAGTTAGTATGATAAAACAGTTAGGTAATATGTACCAGTAAAGGGTTGAGCATTTAGATATTTGATTATTATTAGTCATGTGTAAGTTATCAAAAGCAACAGTAAACACAAAGCAAGTTCAGAGCAAAGTATTAAATTTGAAATGCAAGATAAAAAAACATGTTGCTATTACGACACAATTTGTTTGTTTAAAATATGGACAATGTTATATTTTAAATAAAACAAATATTCCACAAAGTTACATTAAATACATTTGACAAATGAAATAAAATCTGATTGTCAGCACAATGTCTGTTGGCTTAATTTCATCTTAGGCAATAAATTCTTTTAATTTTTTCACACGGGTTACAAGAAAAACCTCTTAGTCTTAAAATTGAGGAAGCCAGGAGCATAGTGTCTAAACACTAGGTTTCCTCTACCTACCTTATTATAGCTATTGATTCATCTTTTTGCTAATACAATTTACATCAATATCTAGTCATGCTTTATAGTTACTTGCAACTTACCGCTATGTGTATTGGTGTTTTTCTCATGTTTTGTAATATTAACAGAAAGTGGTCTTGTTTGGTATGGATGATTGTAATTATTCTTGCTAAAGAGACTTGATTGTGATGAACTATTACTATTACAGTTGAAATTTCTTTCAATATCAGATGTTTGAGATTCATTGTCAGAAGCAGTTTCATTCATAAAACATATTTGTAGATTTTTCCCTGCACCACCACACATAAAGTACATTTTAATACACTAACAAAAGCATTAAGACAAGAAGATAAGAACAAATAGTAAGAAAATAATCCTTTTATATTATTCCCATTTAATATAAATGTTAATACTACCCAAACACTTTCATTACTTTGAATAATATATTTATCAATAATGAAAAGCTAACATGTTTCTAAATAAAAGTGTTTTGGTGACAAATCTTACCATTTTGTAGCCTGGAATGTAGACTCGGCTTTTTTCCTGGACGATCTATGTGACCTAAGCTATAATATTCTTCACTATCTACTCCCATTGCCAATCTTTTTCTGATTTCTTCTCTGTCATTTCGTTTCTAAAAATACAAAGACATTTTAAGAAAAACTCAAAATCTTAAACTGTCCCTATGTATATTAAAAAAATAGTTCCTACTTTTTTGTCATAAGAAATATCATCCGTAATTGTTACAATCCGAGTAAATTTCTCTAATATATTTGGATTTTTATCAGAGAGCGTAGGCCATTCTATTTCAGTTTGAGCAGACTCTCCTACACCAATAGCACGAGGGCTTAAAGCCGAATCAATGTAATAATTTGGCACAGACAAATTTTGACTATCGTTCGATTTCAATAATTTGGATCTAAAATTTCTCAAACTCAGTTTGAAGCCTGATGTATCTTTCTCCACATTATAACTTATTTCGTCAGACGGTTTGCTGAATTTTCGTTTTATATTAGTGATTATACTTTCAAACATCTTAAAACTAATCAGTCTTAACTTTTTGGCAAAAAATGGCACAACTGTTGCTTTACAAAATAAATAACAGGTAAACAAAAAATTAAACCATCCTGTCAATCCTGTCATTTATTGACATTTGGGGCAAGGACAAATGCGTGTTCCATTTCTAATCTCTTTATTCTTTATGGTTTTATTCGTCACAACTACTATTCAATTTAAAAAAATAGAACTAGGTACTTACAAGACAGCATATATTATCGACGGATTCGTGATTATCATATGTAATCGTATATAAATCTAATAGAAATCTTGTATCTTTTTTATAATGTCTTTGTTCAGAATTAAAATACGGCAACGACGCCATCACACTTGTTTATTAAATAAATGAACTTCAACGAAACACACGTCAAGCCGTTTGATCAACTATCGAGGTATAAAACTGAATGTAAAAATGAAACTAAGAATGGAACGGCTTGGCTGCGACCTGCGTACACTGTTGAATCACCGTAGAAAGCTAAACGAAGTACCGATTGTATTGGTCATTTTAACTGTTAATGCATGGATGAAGGAGACGTGGATCAAATGTGAATGTATGCATTTACCGTTATACTACAGAGCGCCAACTTTGAAAATAGTTATAAATTATATTTTTTATTGAAAATTATAATTTATGATTATTTTCATTACACAGAGTTTAATGTGATTATAAGATTCTAATGTATTTCAAATACTTTTTGTTTTCTATAACAATACTAGTATGTTGCTACTATCCATAACTGCTAATCTCATCAGCCTTTTATTTTTTTGATTTTTAATATATACAAAATTTACATTTATTATGAATTTAAAATATCAACTTTATATTGAGGCTAATTGTGGTCTCGTGGAACATGAGCACAAGCGTGCGACTGTAAACGCAACAGGTTGTAGGTTCGATTTTCACACGAGAAAATGAAATATTTAGTATTTTAATTTCGTTGATTTGGGTAACGAGATAAACGTCGAGTTCTGCCACTCAACACGCAAAGCAAACACTATGTTCCCAGGTTCCCTCTGCTTACCCTACTAAGTGAAAAAAATGTACATAATTTACGTAAACGAAACAATTATACGTAAAAATAACAAATAATATACATTTTATCTTAATGTCTCGATGTATGTGTGGAATAGGCTCTGTAGATCTGTAAATACGTAGTAGTTTATCCTCTAGATCAGTGATTCTCAACCACTGAGCCGCGGCACTTTTGTGTGCCGCCAAATTTTGCAAATATATTAAATTTTTTGTCGTAAACTGTTTATGTAGTGTGTTGCAGTAAATAAATAATTTTTATCTTTTTCTTTGTGTGCTGCCAAGTTTTGAAATTGTTAAATATGTGCCGCAACAAAAAAGGGTTAAGAATCACTTCCCTAGATATTGTATACAAACATTATACGTACGTAAACACAGATAATTCAAACGATACTCTGTGAATGAACAAATATGGCTATTCATTCAATAATCATTTTCAGTTTTGAGAAAGAGCATGATATATATTTAAATATTATACATATTTAAAAAATTGAAGGACTTCTTTTTTTTTACATTTGACTAAATTTTACGACTTCTTTTCTTTAGCTTGTGTTAATATTGTTATAGAAAGTCACCACCTTCTATAATAATACGCTTTAAAATATATCTATGTATCTATTACCATGTCTATATTTATGTAGGATGATAATGACAACCTAGAAACCAGTTAAGAAATTCAAAACATAGAAACCTCTGGGTTGAAAATAACGAGCCGAGAGAAATTACTGAAATGATTGGTAAAATTTATAATATATAATTATTAATAATAAAATTATCAGCATCTCTTACACGTCTTTCGGCTTCCTTAGCTGCCCTTATATGATTCTCAATCGTATCCAAATCTAATTTCGGCAATGCTGTCTCAATATTGTACACGTCAAAGCTGTCTGAAAAATAGATAATTTAAAGATTTTTAGAGATTTTTTTCTTTTAACTTTTAGAAGGAAATTTAACCGTATTAAATACTTTGCTCTCTTACAAGTGTAACTTTTTTGTATAGCTCATAGTTAGATATTCAAATACAATCGTACAATTTAAAAAAACTCACCGAAATCAGCTTCTTTTTCATTATCATTTTTACGGACGGACACTTTTTGAGCTTTTGCTAGAGCGCTATTAGAGTTTTGTCTGGTTTTTGATTCACTAAAAAAACAAAATAACAATAAATACCTAATATTTGCTTAAAACAGTATATAGAAATAAAAATATACGAGTATGCCACACCTCATTTATAAAACACACGTTACACTAAATGATATTCACGAATAGTTTAAATAGGTTTAACTCATTGCTGCTGCTCTTTGTATATACTCACAACCTAATTTATTCGCTTAGTGTAGTCCGCGTCAATTCTATTTAAAACTTTCATATAAGAACAGAGTTATCTCGTCAATTTGTACATTTTGACGTTAAGTAAAATTTCTTTGTTAGTCTACTGTTGCATTTTAGTTCTTTTTAGTCTACTATTGCAAACCTTGTAAACTAAGATGTATGTATCATCAATACAGAAACGGATCTTAGTTGGAAGATTAAAATTTAAAAACTACAATTTGTTTACTTGCTCTATTTACTTAATAATTCAATCAATCAATCAGCTTCACACTGTATCCCGCACACAGCAGGGTAGGCAGAGGGAACCGAGTGTCAAGACACTCCGTTCCCTACTTTCTGCCGAATTCTGGAGGCATTGCGTATTGAGTGGCAGAACTCAACGCCGCAATTGGCTTCGACACCAGAGCGAAGAAATGGAAATATTAATTTAAATAAATATAGATTTCTTCTCCTCGAGTGAGATCGAATATTCGTACAACCAGTCATTTTTACAGTCATACTTTGTGCCCCTGCGCCACGACTGGTCTCATGTTTGTGTTGTAAAGTCAATTTATCGAGAATAGCTATTGTGAACGGGCTGTATTACATCACGTTAATAGATTCATTGTAACCCATTGTACCTGCGATCAGAGTTACCTCGGTTACCAGTTAGTTGTTTATAATTGAGCACGGAGACGAAGTCGCATATAAAAGTTAGTTGATTATCTAGAAAATTGTAACACCTGGCCAGTAATCAGTATATTAAAGTTAATTATAGAATTTCATTTTGCGTAAAATCTCCACATGTAAAATACTTACACAATAGCCTTTATCGAAAGTGTTTTAGCAGCAGAACAAAATTTGTTTTTTGTAACCTTTTTACTTTTTTCTTCGTAAAACTGCGATCGAGTTCTAGGCTCGTGAGATCGAGTAGATGAACTAGTTACTATATTGTTTGAATTTCCATCGATTATCATGGGTTCTTGCTTATTCTCATTCCATAACTTATCACGTTCACGCATTTCATTTAATTTTGGTATGATTTTTCGCAATTCCGTACTTAATTGTTTTATTGTGTTTTCAACATTTTGACTTAACTGTTCCGTATCATAATCATCTTCGTAAATATTAATATCTTCCTTGCCATCTGATAAAATTGCGTCAGTTATTTTATTATCAATATTTTTATCTATATATAAAAAGGTAGGTCTACTTATATTTATTTCTGTTCGTATATTTGTTTCATTTTCCTTATTTATATTAGTAACATCTTCCATTTCATGATCATTTAAGATATCAGGAGGATCAATTTTATCATTACCATCATTTTCTACTAATTTCATAATGACATGATTCACCACATCACTAATATTATTAATAGTATTTTCAATTGGTTGAGCGAAAGTATCTTTTATATCTTTTCTAAGTTTCTCTAAGTCATCTTCAATATTTATGTTATAGTTATATAAATGCCTTATTTCATCTTCAACTTCTTTGTTAAAGTCACCAATAATATCTTTAACATGGAAATTGTTTTCAATATCAGTTGTTGAGCAATCAAAGTCGAAAGTCGAGTCCAAACTATTGTTATTATTATTATGATTGATGGTTTTCAATAAATCTGGTATATTATTTTCTGTTTCAGGGGTACATTTTTTAGTCTCAAATGGAAAACAGTTTGGCTTTGTATCGATTATATCTTTTCCCGCATTATCATTTATTTTACTTTCGTTTATTATGTTAAAATCATCATTTTTTTGTTTAACTTCACCATCACACTTCGTTTCAATTATATCAGTGTCTAAATCGTCATCCGTCATATCATTTTCTGAAGGATAAAAGGGTTCAATATTTGAAGAATAGTCCTGAAAAACAAAATATAGCATGTTGTAATTATACAAAAAAATATTATTAACGCAATATTTAATAAAAAAACGTATATAAAACTCACTTGTAAAGTATGAGCTAAATGTTGAAACCCAGGATAGTTTGGGTTCACAATGCCTCTGGGTACAGAGTGTATAATTTTTTCGGACATTTCATCTGAATCTGACTGCTCAAACGCGCGTTCTTCATCAGCAGGAGTAGAATCAGTAGATACATCAGTGTAAACTGAAAAATATTAATAATTTTGTCATTAAATTTGTTCTATATTTACTGACTTATAATATTTAAAAAAAAATCTGTACCTGTACATGATCTCCGCCATCCAGTGTCCACTTTTAGATGTTTCCTTATATCTTCATGATTACTATGAGAATTTAGTTCACCTTTGCTAGTTAGCCTAAATTGCAAATTACATACTTTATCTTCATCGTTTTCATTTCTATTACGCAATAAATTAGTAAATCTATTATCAACACTACTACTTTTGTATTCGTTATGATTAGAAATAAAATTTATGTTTTCTTCCGTAATGTCGCTGGTCCTCTGACTCAATATATTAGAATCATGCCAGCTAAAGTTATCTATATTATCTAACGTAGAACTGTTGCTAATTTCAACACCTACATTGCCATTATCACTTGTAGTAAGTATCCTCATGATGTCCTGAAAAAAAAAATTAAGAAAAATTAGAGACCGTCGTGGCGCAGAAGCATAAGCGTGCGACTGTAACGAGTCGATTGTGGATTTAGACTTGGGAGTAATAAATATTTAATACTATTATTTCCTCGCTTTGGTAACGAGGCGAAGTTCGGCGTTAACTTCCGCCGCTCAACATGCAATGCAGTGGAAAATGGTGAAGTGTCTTAATGGAGAACTTAACACTGGAATTGTCTTGATGCTACATTCTCAGGTTCTTCCTTGTACTTCATGTTATATGGATATGGCTTAAAGCTAAAAAATGAGAATATTTAATATTGTTACAATTATTGAGATGAGTAAATGAACTACAATCTTAAAAACCCAAAAAAATATTTTTTGACAACTTAAATATGTTAATATTATTGGTAATTTCCATTAATTAATTTATAGTTCCATTTATTTGCTCTGATGTTGAAGCAAAGTGTGGCGTTGAGTTCCGTCACTTTACTCAATTGCAACAGTGCTTCCAGAATTCGGCGGAAGGTTAGGACTAAGTTTCCTCTGCCTACCCTGCTGTGCGGAATACAGAGTGAAGCTGATTTAATGTAATATTTACTTAGTTATTATTTACGGGTTTATTCATGGATATAACTAAAAACCAGTTCAGTTTATTCATGGATATAACTAAAAACCAGTAAATTATAATTCACAAGTAACTATTAAATATCTAATCATGAAAACTTTTTACAATACGTGGTATATACCACTCAATTTTTTTTAATCAATTAGCTAACCAGAACCAGAAATCAGGGGGGAACTAATGTTAAGACACTCCGTTCCCCACTTTCCGCCGAATTTTTCAAATCATTGTTTGTTGAGTGGCGGAACTCAACGCCGGGCTTTCGCCTTGGTACCAAAGCGAAGATATAATAAATAAAATAAATAGGTAATCTATTTTGCAGAATTTATATGTATTTTGCAGAAATGAATAAAAATATATTATTTATAAATACAAGTTCTATATAGGTATTTATTCAAATTTACTATAAGAATATAAAATGGCAAAAAAGAATGCATTTGTAATTCTATTTAGTTATGATAAGATTCCTATTTTTCTTTCTAAATCAATATAAAAAAAAAGGAAATGAATACTAAACAATAAATTAGTACGGTCAAGGACGAACGGAACTTCGTGCAATGTTGAATAAAAGTCATTTTGAATTATGGGGTTTAGAAAAAACTACGGTGAGTTTGCGTCAATCATTAAGCCTTTAAAAATAATAACAAGTAGTCTAAAGGTAAATAATATACTATACGATAAATACATTTGAAATAATATTTTGATTAAATTAACATACTATATACTTTATAGCACTAAAAATAATAAAAACAAGGAAAATAAAATTACAGAAATGATGTTAACGAATCCAGAATTGGCAGGAGAAGACATAATTTTTGCGGTAGCATAATTTTGGTTTTATAAGGAAGAAAGTTTGGAGACGCTTCAGGGAATGATACGAGAAATATATGCTTACTTGCTTTACTTGCTGTCGATAGTTAAGCCCAAATTCTTTACTTTGTATTATTAATATAGTATAGGAACTCCAGAGTACATAATATCAGGCAACAAAACCTAACTGATTTTGCTTTTAAGTCAGCTACTGTTGCTAATAATTGCTCTTATTTTTTTTCTGGGATTTACTTCGGAAAAAATACTCAGAATTAAAATAAGAGGATAGTCAGTTTCCATAGGTGGGATTCAAGGTTTTAGGCAATGGAACGACATAAGTATTCTTCCACTATGAAAGAAAGATATTACATGTCAGTCAGAAAAGCTTATAATGTGGGTAACCACTGGTGCAATGATCTCCAACATAGGAAGAATCATCTCTTGTCTAAGATCCGATGGCTTTAGTAGAAATGGAATGAATATATTTCTTGATTTCATCCTTTGATACAGCTTTAAATTTAATATTGTAAAGATTTTTCCATTAATGTTGTAAAGATTAAACTGAAGAACTGATTTCCCATGTCATCAATATTGGTTAACGACATTATGGGTCCAGTCAATGTTTCTCATATCTTCTCTAGGCGTTCCGTATACATATACTTAAAATAGTGCTAAAGAAAAATTGTGCCTCTGAGGTTACGTAAACGTAAACGTAACGCGTAATTTATATGAGAGAAAGATTAAGTCGTGGAACGAGAAAGGCGCAGTCATTTACATGAGAAATAACAAAAATTTGGGTTACAGACGGAAATAATATCAATTGGAGAAGGCCTATGATTAGGAAAGAAATGAGTGGGGGTAAGACATAAATAAAATATGTAAATTATATTATTTATTAATAGCTTAAAATAGGTTAGTTCTAGAAACATTTTTTAATAGGCACGAATTTAAGTCACCTATACAAGTAATATAATATAATATATTTTTAAATAATAATTAATAGTAACATTGATTTTTAATCAGCTTCAGCTATATCACGCACACAGCAGGGCAGGCACAGCGAACCTGTGTTAAGACACTCCGTTCCCCATTTTCCGCTGAATTCTGGAGACTTTGCGTGTCGAGTGGTGGAACTCAAAGCCGCGTTTTGCCTCGACACCAGAGCGAAAAAATTAAAATGTAAATTTATATAAATATTTCATTTCCTCGAGTGGAGACTGAACCCACTACCAGTCACGCACTTGTGCCCCTGCGCCACAGCTGTTGATTTTAACTGCTATATTTTCCATTGCTAAGAAAGAATATATTATATTATTCATTTATTATTATTAGCTTCACGCTATATCCCGCACACAGCAGGGTAGGCAGAGGGAAC
>DVQM01001828.1:0-11156 GCA_018231645.1 Heliconius ricini | reverse complement strand
CGCCGCGCTTAGCCTCGACACCAGAGCGAAGAAATGTAAATATAAATTTAAGTAACTATTTCATCTCTTCGAGTGGGGAATCGAACCCATAACCAGTCTGTTACTTTTTTAACGATTTTTTTATATACAATCGATATATTTTGACGATAGCTGACGAATTAAAATCAAACTAACATCGGAGCTTCACTGAGACAAAAGATATACAAATTACAAATCTCGATTTGCAGCAAAATAACCCAAAAAGAATGTCGCAATGCGATATTATTGTCGTTTATTATAATGAACTCTTTAATTCTTTAGCTTTTCAGTGGTTTAATTTAATTTTAGATATTTCGGTGATAGTGACAAAATTTGGTGATTTTGTTGTCATTAAGTTCACTGGATTGTTTGTCCCCGTATGGTAGCAAATTTAAAGACGTATTCACATAAAAATTCTTAATGTAAATCGAACCTACAAACATCGTTAACAGTCTGGGCATGTCATGTAAAATTCTATTGAATCAACGTCCTACTATAGTAAATATATTTCTGTACTTAATAATACATTTTCGGAAGGCTACACCAAGTGTCGTAAACCGTGTTAATAGCGTAACTTAGTAAATAACAAAGTTCTACCTACCTTATTGTACGCTGCTGAGACGTGGTGCTGCTATAAAGCGGACATTAAGCGGCTGGAAACATTTCACCTTAAATGTCTAAGGTCTATTTTAGGAATAAAATGGCAGGACTGTGTTACGAACACTGAAGTTCTACGTCGATGTGGTTTGTCAGGTATAGAAGCGATTATTATGAAACAGCAGCTAAGGTGGTGTGGTCACGTTTTGCGGATGGATGACGACAGATTGCTTAAGGCAGTATTTTTCTCAGACCTTGCCCATGGAAAACGAAAATAAGGCGGACAGTATTCACGTATAAAGACGTACTCAAGCGTAACCTTGTTGCTTGCAACATACAGGCAGAGTGCTGGGAGGAGCAAGTACTTCTCAGATCAGAATGGCGACGCATTGTTCATAAAAATGTGGACGAGTATGAAAAACAGCGCTTAGAAGATCACGATGAAAAAAGCCAATTACGGAAGACTTAACTTAAACCCTCTTACACCTATACATATAACGATGCTGGTCAACTGTACTGTGCGTCCTATAAGCGGATTTTCGAAACCAAATTCGGCTTAGCGAGTCACATAAGAGCATACCAAAATAAAATGAAATAAAGTGACACATGCAAGGAGTCGCCATCGCCGAAATCGGTGTGGATATCATTTCTTCGGGTGGGAATTGAACCCCCGACCTGTCGCGCATACAGTCGACTGGCCTTATGAACATATTATTTGTATAGAATTATTTTTTACTACTTATGAGTGCGCTTATCTCATTATAGTACTGAACAGTGTATCGTAGAGCATTCCGCGAAGTAACCCTCACGTAATATAAATCCGGGTAACGCGTCCTGAATACGAACGCTGTCCTTCGATCCAAGTATTGTGTAAAAGATTATCTTGGAGTGAATCTTCTTTGTTGGTTATGGAGAGATTAGAGGCAATTTTCTCTGCTCTTTTCCTTTTTATATGTAAGGTATACAAGCGCTAAAGTAGCACAGTCAATAAGAAGGAAAAAGCCCTTCAAATACTTAGGTTATATATACATTATTGGTCATTTTCCATTAGCAGAAATCCATCCATCGTAGCGCAGTGGCACAATTGGTGGTGTGTGTGACTGTAAACGCAGTGATTGTGAGTCCAATTTCCACTCCGAGGAATGAATTATAATTTATTGATATTTTCATTTCTTCGCTCTGGTAAATAAGCAAATTATGGCGTTGACCGTCACTCAATATCTCGTAGAATTGAGGAAAATGAAATGAAGTGTATTAATACTATGTTACCTCTGCCTACTCTGCTATGGGCTGGATGTAACTTACACAAGTTAAAAAAAAAAAGTATGTTAATAAATGTTTTTATTTATACTAGTTTGATGTCAATACGCGGGAAAAAACATGGTCAAAGACACCATTGTTTTTGATTTTCTAGAGTATTTTATGGTAAACTAGCTATAACTAGAAGATTTACGCGACTTACTTACACGTACTTCAAAAATAATTTCTCTTCGAAAAAATTTCAATGCTCTGTAATATATAAAAGAATTTCGTCCAGTAAAAGCTTTCTGCAAGAGTAACATACGTTCCTCGCATGTCCTCGCTTCGGAACACATGTTTCTAAGCACGTACAAGCACTTAAAGTGTTTTCCAAACGATAGTATTGATTTATGATCGTTGGGTATTCTAAATTCCGAATTGTTGACTTAAAATTACATTAACTTGTATAATAACTTAGAAAATCTACATTAAATTCATCACAACTACGAAGCTGTTCTAAAGTTTTAAAAATATTTCTCCAACAATGTGAAATGTGCTTTATTTTCTTACTTTTAATTAAGCACATGTAATTTTATTGTCTGCGTTACTGTTTCTATTAATATTATTACGACTTCTCTGATAAAATGAAACTTTTAGATTGATGCGTTATCTCCAGTGGTGGCGCAGCGACGCGAAATGTGACTATAAAACCGACTGGTTGTGGGTTCGATCCCCACTCGGGGAGATGAACTGTTTACTTAAATTTATATTTCCATTTCTTCACTCTGGTGGCGAGGCTAAGCGCGGCGTTCTGCCACTAAACACGCAACGCCTCTAGAATTCGGCAGAAAGTGGGGAGCGGAGTGTAGCACTGACACTAGGTTCCCTCTGCCTACCCTGATTTAATTTTTTTTTAACTCCATATATAAATGAGACATAGACAGGATTTTTGAGAAACCTATTTCCACCCAGGGTAACAAATTCTTTGTTCTAGTAACAAGACAAAACGCGGTTTTGAGATACGCCATTCAACAGGCAATATCTCGATTAAAATTGGATCATGCATGGAGAACGAAATATATTACCACTAAGCTTATTCTGCTACAAGCAGGATAAAACGTTAAGATATAAACAAAAATAAAAAAATATGTATTTTGAATGAAAATATTCCAGGTAAATTAACAAAAACTTATCAGACGGCGATGAAACAACTAAGTGTAACATTTTATAAGCAATTATTTTGGCAAAGCGTCTTATCTACTTACAGACAAGTGTCTTTTCTTGTTTGTTCTTGACTTTATGTTGAAAATTTAAGAAATAAGATGTGGGAGTTACTGCGGTAGTCTAACTTACTGTTGCCAACTGCAATGTTTATTTCGAATAGCTATTTTTTATAAAAAAACAATAAATGAGATCAAAATTGAAGTAGAGGTTTTAATATTGAGGATTATATGGCTCAAGCCTCTTGGTGCAGTGGCATAACGTATTAATGGTAAAATAGAATTCTTATAGTGACCTCGTAGTCTGTCTGTGAAGACGTTGAGAGATCTGAGATCGCGTGGAACTCTCAAGTCAGTACAATCGAAAGATGTGAGTGTTTATGCATCATTTTTGCTTCTTTTTGCCTAAAATTCTTCACATAATAATAACCTAAAGGCCTCGGGATAACCTACAGTAATCAAGCACGATATGAGAACTGACAATGTAAACAAAAAAAATCCGATAAGAGAAAATTTATATATATTTCATAGAAAAAAATCTTTATCAACTTTTATTTGTAGTGCATTTCATACAAAATAAGTACATATCCCGCAAATTTGAGTTAGTCAGCTTTGTTAACCGCGTAATTAAAACCACGAAATTTGATAAGAAATTAATTTGCAGTACAAATAGACGAAATGAACTTGCAGTATGAATAGAAGAATACTGTGAAACAGTTATTTATTTTCATATCACAGACAAAAACCAGATAATTGTAATTAATATTATACAAAATGAGTTCATACATCCACAAACTTCAAGTTGACTTCTTTCATACGTTGTACTTGCTTTTGACCTACAATCCTGTAATTGGTACGGAATCCTCGCTCGGAAAATGTGACTCGCACTCGACCAGTTTTTAATATATCGTTTCTAGAAGTTAATTAATGAAAATAGTTGCTCCAAACAAAATATAATTTAAAATTGAATTTCATTTCTTCCCTCTGACACAAAGTCAATAAGCCCGGTGTTGAGTTCCGCAACTCAACACGCAATGACTCGAAAAATTCGGCGGAAAGTGGAGGACGGAGTGTCTTAACACTAGATTCCCTCTGCCAATCCTATCGATGCGGGATACAGAGTGAATCTAATTTTAACTTTTTATAAAATACAGACTGTATTTTATTATACTACTCAATAAATATTCATATAAAATAATTCAAGTTCGTTGGGTCCCACAAAAATGTATAGAAACAGAAAGGCTAAGAGGAAAAATATGTATGAAATATCATCGTCAGTATGCCCGTTTGGGAATGATTGGAGCGCTTTATTAACTTTGGCGGAACGTACAGCTCATAGCTTACGTTTCTTGATAGCGGCGTTTCTCATACATGATTGTGTTTTGTTTGAATTACTATACAATCTTTTCCTTTTTAACCAACTTAAAAAAGGAAGTTTATCATATGTGTATGTATGCGATATTTTTGGAATTGGCTATGTTATTCCGGCTCCGCTTCGTTGGTAGAGTTGTAGTTAAAAACTATCATTATCTATATATAATAATCAAAGTCATTGTTTAAACTGGGTGGATTTTGTAATATATTTGTCTTTTTTTGCTTCACGCTGTCTCCCTCGGGGAAAAGCCAGAGAGAACCGAGCACCAAACGCTACGATCTCTGCATAGCTCCTTTTCATGTTTTTTAGGAGTATGCAAAGCCATAAGACAATCCGTTTTCCACTTTGAGTGGAGGACCTTAACTCAACACAATAAAAAAAATCTGAGGAAATCTAACCCACAACCGTTACGTTTACAGCCAAACGCTGCCACTACGACCTCAACATATTAAACAGGGACTGATTAAGCACTATTTGGTTAATGTGGTTGATAGTAACTTTGATTCTTAATCACGAATGTTGCCCTCGTCTAAATAACAAATAAATTGTTCTGTGGCTGGGTGTTTCTGTGTTTCTGTGGCATTTGTGTATTCATTATTTTATTTTTAATATTTTTCATGAGGCTATTGTGGCGCAGTGTGGCAGCGTCTAATTGTAAAAATAAAGGTTGTGTAGTCGATTCTCGCTCGAAAAAATACTCGTTATTGATTATATATTTTAATGTCATTCCATTTTCCCGCTCACTTAAGCCAAATGTGGCGTTGAGTTTCACCAATCAATACGCAATTTCTCTGATCGTGGAAAAGGAAGAGAACGAAATATCTTGAAATATTAAAGAGAAAAAAAATATACAGATACGTATATTACAAAGTAAAGATACAGTAATTATACTGTATCTTTACTAGGCAGAATATTAAATATAAAGAACATAGTTAGAAGCTAGTAAACCATAATATATGAGAACCCTAAGGTTACACAATCCGTTCTCTAGAACCTCTCTTAATTTTAATCAAATGTGGTCAGTTTCCACAATTTGTGTACATTACGTAATTTTCAAACTTCTGCAATTAACATTGAGTTTATGAGATTCGTTGGATAATACACATATACAGTACGTACGTATATTTAGTATGTAATTAAATTAATGATCATGTATGTACGAGTAAAATAAGTTGATTGTGGGTTCATATCTCACAGTCATCGGAAAAAAATATAGTAATTTTTTTTCAATTTCATGATAAAGTGTAGTGGTCCCAGTCTATATACAATGTCAACAACGGGATAACGAAGTCTTCCTTTGCTTGTACTGCAGTACAATATACATACATATCTTTAGGTCAAGGTGCGAAGCCACCTTGTATATTATACTTGTAGCTGAACGATACGTCATTTGCATATTCTATGAAATACAAAAACCCAATTATTTGTAAAAATCAGCTTCACGCTGTTTCCCGCACACAATAGGTTAGGCAGAGAGAACCTAGCGTTAAAACATAATGTTCCTGATTTACTGCCGAATTCTGGAGGCATTGCGTGTTGAGTGGCAGAACTCAACGCCTGTCTTTGCCTCGACACCAGAGCGAAGAGATGGAAATAAAATTTTAAATAAATATCTTCTCGAGTGGGGATCTAACCCACAACCAGTCGCGTTTACAGTCACACTATGTGCCTCTGCGCCACGGCCGGCCTCATAATTAATCTGCTGTGTTTTTGTGGCTTAATAATTTACATGCGTACAATTTAGTTATACAGTATAGTTCTGTTGTGAAATAATCAAAAATTTAGATTTTTTAACTTTTAACTTATATACAGGTGAGGATTTTTTTTGTTATATTATTTATATGTCACACGTCTGCTATAGGTGTGTGCGTGGCGTTCGATTTCCATTTGTCGTAAAAACTACTTATTTCTATTCACCCATTGTTACACTGTTTGTGTACCCAAGGCAGTTTGTAAACAGACAAACCACGGCGTTGAGGTCTTGGTGTCTTGTTTTATTTAAAATTTTTATATATATTTCAAATTATTTTTCTCCTTCAGTGGTGAATAAGAATTTAAAAGTAATAGTATATATATATACATATGTGTGTGTATATCCATCGTTCTCGAGTATCCCATAAAACGTAACATGACGATGTACGCGAATGAAATATAATGTGATCGTTTAATTTGCATAATTTTTATAACGTCAGTGCAAATAAAGATTTACATTCTATCTGGAGATATATGGTTTGGTGGTAATGTTTTTTATAATAAATACGGAAGGTGTAGGTTTAATCACATCATGTCTTTATTTAAAATAACTTAGCTTCGCGCTTAATCTCTAGCGGGGTAGCAAGAGAGAAGAAAGCACCAAACAAGATATCTTTAATTTCCTAGTCTGGCTAGACATATAATAGTAGTCTTTCTCTACTTTTTTCTACTTGTCTTCACCATAAAACTTAAAATGTAAAAGTTTTGAAATATAGTAAATATTTCACGGGAAATTTTAAATATTTTAATACTTTCTTTTTCTTTATAATAATTTCTAAGTGACTTGGGCGCTAGGTGATGGTATCTATTGTATTCAAAACTGTTATATATTTTTGTAGTTACCTAAAAATATCTAAAATTTATAGAAACGATATAATATTACTTTAAAACCAACACTAATATCCTGAACCACTATAGATTATTACCATAAAATATATGATTTTAGATATGCCCATAGCTCTCCTTATATACCAACATTGTTTTCGTATTCACCCAGTGTCATCCAATTTCTAGATAAGATCGCATATGATGACATCTCATTATCGCTGCTTCCTTCCTTGGTCTATAGGGAGATAATAACATAAATTTGTATTCTTAGAAAAAATATTTTTTAAAATACTTATTTTAAAGTATTAATTTCTCTATTTTTTATTTTCTTTATTATTAATGATATTTGGATTTTTTTTTATATATATTAGTAACTATGAATAATGTTTTAAAATATATGTGAACGGAAAGTATCCGAATATCCTTGGTCACAACCAAGACACGCGACAGTGAGTTCGATTCCCATTCAGAAGAATCGATTTATTTTGATTTTCTCGAGTACTCAACACGCAATATGTCGAAAATTTTAATGAAAGTGGGTAATGGATGTCATAACACTACATTATCTACTTCTTCAGCTTTCTTTGCATAACCATATATAAGATACAACGTGAAGCTAAAAAATATATTTGTTTGTTTCAAAGTATAAATGTCAGAAATGTCAAAATGTACAAAAATTTGTATACAATATTTAAAAAAAAAGCTCTCGCTGAGGTCCTTGCGCCGGTTCTTCTCAGGTCGGAGGCATTAAATTTAGTGAACTGATGGTAAACTTGACGTTCAAAAAACTGAGCATTTGATTTCTTATTTTTAATAACATTATTTGACTTTGAGTTTGATAGAAGATTAGAAGAGATTGAGAAGACAAGGATAAAGTGCCCTATCCACCTCATGCATAACTTTGTATATATTTGTATGTTTTTGTATTATTTTCAAAGTTAAAATGTTTTTACGCTCAGCGACCAATAAATATAACAAAATAAAGAAGAATTTTTCCAAATAATATAGAGTGACGTACAAACATGTAAAAGTCTCACATTTGTATTCCACTTCGTACGATACTAATAGTCAAATTACATTCTCACTCTGGACACTTTGTCTTTTCTAAGTTTAAAATTCTCGCAAGTTGTTCCCAGAGTGATGCCAATGTATCCTAACTTGGTTTTAAGCTGAGTGAAATTTGTGGATTTTTTAACGAGTCTTTTATTAAACTAAGAAATTTATTACATTCGTCCATGTAGAATTTTTTTTAGCTTCACGGTGAATTCGACCCCGGTACCCTGGAATCTAGAGTTTAAACATTCCGTGCCAACACAAAACGCGGGACAAAACGCGGCAATAAGTTTCACCACTCTGCACGCAATGCCTTTAGAATTTGGCAGATTATGGGGACGGAGTGTCTCAATACAATGTTCCCAAGTTCCTTCTGCTTACCGCAGGGTATTTACGGAATACAGCGTGAAGCTATAAAAAAATACCTAGCTTATTACATATTATACGTAACCGTATTATTTATTATCAATAAGGGTGTAGTCAGGTGCGTTGAAAATCAGTCATAATTCAATATAACGAGGACGCGGACAAATATTGCTTCCAATATGTTTGATTAATCGACGGTTGTATGGCACATACAATAATGATGGCATTGATATCCAACGGTATTAGCGCTGTGTGCGTTTAGGATCTAAACGTAAATTAAATTTATACTAATTAATTAACCAGGTGGGATGTGTATGTTAATGTATGGTACTGGTTTTGGTTTTTGGGGATATTATTTTTTATTTTTCAACTAAGCTATATCAAACATATAGAAAGAGTACGATTGTGGATTCAATTCTCACTCGAGGGATTTATTTTTTTCCATGCCCTCATTGTGGTAAAATAAAGAATAGCTCCACCAATCGACGCGCAACATCTCGAAAATTGAGCGATTCGTGATGAGCAGAATGTCATATTAGGTTCCTTTTACCTTCACTTTTATATGCGGGATTCGAGTACGAATATGTTATATAAAAAAACTCCTTTACTGAAATTCTTTCACTCAACACGCAAACTCACGTAAATCTGGCAGGAAAAAGGGAACGAAGTGTCTTAGTAATAAGTTCTGTCTGCGTACAATGTTTGCGGAGAAAAGCGTAAAGTGTGAAACGCATAAATAAACAAATTCCAATTATATCGGTGAGAGGATTCGTTTTAGTTTAATAAAATTAGATTTCTATTTGGTTTTGACTGCTCCCTTAAATAATAGCAGGTTTCATTCTATCTGATGAATATATCGCTGATTTGGTGTTCGTAATACAATAGAGCTATCAGTTATATGGGCCTAAACTGGTGGTAACTGGAGTGGTTAACTTGTTCCAAACTTCAGGTCTTCAGCTCAAAGATATCATATTATTACGGTTATCTAATCTATGACTGTAAAAATTAAGCCACGTCAGTCGCAGAGATTTAAGTTACTTTCCATACATATATTGTCGTGTAGGAGTGAGTCTCTACAATTTTAACATTAGAATAAAATAACTGAATAACTTAAGAATTCTAGTAGTCGCTTGAAAATTATGCTAAGACATCTTACACGGTAAGCTTTATGAGAAATTGTGGGCTTTAATATTAACGTAGCAAGTGAGACGTGACGAATATGTGGAGGGACCTTTGAAAGTTGAAATATATAGTCACTATTATGTGTAATGAAGATTAGTATGTAGGTAGTCTGGGCGCATTGGGACAGCTTCTGATTGTAAACGCGACTGGTTGTGAGTTCGATCCTCACTCGGGGAAACCGTCAGATTTAAATTATTTTCATATCTCCGCTCTTGTTAACGCAGCGTTGAATTCCACAGCAAGTAGTTTTACGGTTTTCTCCACATATGATTTTATCTTGTGAGAAAATGAAAATAATACATTTTCTAAAATAGGTGTGGAGCCCACATCTAACATGCCTTGCCACGATGAAAACTAATGTACTTGCGGTTGTTAATTAAATAAAAAAAAAACATTTAAACAATTCCTTTATTTGGGAATTCAATCTGTAATCGTTTTTTTTTGCAAGTAGTCTCAACCTTACAACTCCTGCGTCCATCACACCGTATTAAAGCAATATCGACTTTAAGAAAGTATTGGTACAACACCAAGAGACAACATTTCGAACAGTAATGGAAGTAAGGACATATTGGTGCTTTATTATTATGAGATTTTGCTTAATAGTAAAAGATAACATCGAACATTTTTTTATTTCACAGAATATTATTAGAGCTCTACATTCATATGTTTTAGAAAAAAAAATAAGATACGCAGTTTTTATTTAACTTGGTTATTTTTTTTATCACCGGGCTCTAAAATAAATATCTAACTAATAGTTAGTGGGAGTACATTAAGTTGGAAATACTGTATTAAATCTTACGTCGATTATGTACATATATGAAAAATATAAAAAAAAGACAATTGGTTCGGTTAACATATCGAGTATAGAAGCTAAAAAACCACTCAGCAGAATTGTTATAAGTAATATAATCGCAATAATTTCTGGACAGAAATGGATGTATTTTTGTATGATGATAACTCAGGGTCTGGAGGTACTTCATTTTTAGGTTTTCATCCCGATTTTATTAAATTTTCCTTAAAAAAAACCGAAAATAACAAATTACTTAAAATACTGATAGCTACTGGAGTCTAAAGCAATACATAAGATGGTTATGATTATTGTTAAGTTTTAATCTGATATAATCAAATTACATCAATTATTCGCAAATGAATCTAAATTATATAATTTTAATTAAAATTGAATCATTTTGTTTAATCAAACTTTAAGAGAAGTGAAACAATTAATAGCAATATTATTTTTTCAAACGACAACATTAGTGACATTAAAAAAATAATATAGAGATATCCTCTAAATTTATGTATATATTTGTTAACGGGACTAACTCAACTGGCAATGTATACAATAATAACTAAATGTATTTAGGAAAATAAATTCTGATTGTAAGTTCACAGTTTATAAACGTTGGTATTGTGTTTAGATGGCAATGATGTGAACATTTTAATAATTAGTCGAGGCCAGTGACTGTAAAACGACTGGTTGTGGGTTCGATCCCCACTCGAGGAGGGGAAATATTTACTTAAATTTA
>DVQM01001827.1:0-11156 GCA_018231645.1 Heliconius ricini | reverse complement strand
TCAGATGAGATTTTGGATAGATCACTATGACGGGCTTACACACGCGAAATATTTTTATGATTATAGATAAACATTGTATTTAGTCTACTACCATTCCATCTAAGTGAGTAAAATATACAATTCGCAAAAAAATATATTTCTCAAATAAATTACATGTGTACTTTATTGGTCTAATTGGATTCAGATGAGATTTTGGATAGATCACTATGACGGGCTTACACACGCGAAATATTTTCCAATCTCATCGAGGAGAGTAAAATATACAATTCGCAAAATGTTATATTTGTCAAATAAATGACATATATATTTTATTAATATCCGCTTAATGCACTCTTCCACGCCAAATCTTTGCTACGCAAGTTAACAAATGTTATATTTATATCAACAGCAAGGAACGGCCAGTTTAGGCGTGGTTTTTGGAATTGTTGTAAACTTAAGCTTGAGCGTAATTGATCTAGGTTCATACATTTAGAAACCATATCCGTATTTAAATTTATATTTAAATACGGATACAGATTTAAATTCCGTTTTCATTCATAGACTATATTTTCCGCATGTTATACAGGATGTTATGTTATGCTGGATGAGTTATACAGAATGGAAGCGTCAGCAGTCCTTTTACGGGAATAGCAAAATATTTTAAACCTATACGTAAAGAAATTAATCGAGATATTTCGTGTGACGCAGCTACGTATAGGTACCAAAAACTTAAATACATACTTCTACAAAAATACTACTACAGGTTAAACAACTTTGAACATTGCCACCAATACCTACGACTCGACTTGCGACGGTTTCCCTTAAATCGGTGCTAGGCTGCGTGCGTCGTTCTTCAAAAATGGTGTTTTACTTTACAGCGATAATTCTATTATTTATTTTGACTAAAAAAATAACTTTTTCATTTTTGTTTCATTAAATAATGCATTTAAAAAAACATTATTTTTGTCATTGACAAGATTTTGTCCTAGTTTCTGCCGTCTTCGTACAGAATTCTTACACTTCTTTTATTAATATATGTTATTTAGATATTAAAAAACATAATGTTGGTGTTGCCGTCGGCGTTTTAATTTCATTTATAGATCTTATTAAAGAAAAACATCCTAATATTATTTTTTATTATAAAGTATTCTATATAATATTATAGAATTACCTGTAAAAATATGAAACATTGGTAAGAATTGCGGTGTTAGCGTGTTGAGTGGTGGCTCCGTACGACAAAATTCCTACTAATAATAATTTATTGTATATAGCACCTCCTCCATTATCGCTTAAGTGCCCTTCCTAAGACATAACACATATACTTAAGACTTTAAATATTTCATTTTGATAGTTTTTGTTGTTTTGTTAGAGGAAATGGAGAACTGATGGATGTATTATAAAATTCAGTATTTAATTATTTTATGCATATGTATCCATTATAAACAAATGTATTGAAATTATACAATAATCCACAAATTTAATTCGTAAAAAAGATACTTACTAAGATATATTTAGCACAGAAATTTGATGGAGTCATTAAGCGTCCAAATTGCCTTAGGCATTCAATTTTATCTACTAGGACCATTTGAGATTGTAAGATTAAATTCAAATATTTAACTGGTAAGTCCTGCAATATTAACATTTAATTTAGTCTTTGCTGGGTATTTTGATAAGTTAGTGTTGAGACCAGTCTTGGCGCAGAGGCACAAAGTATGACTGTAAAATCGACTGGTTGTGGGTTCGATCGCCACACGAAGAAATGAAATATTTATTTACATTATTACTATATTTTTATTTATTCATTCTGGTGTCGAGGCAAAGCGCAGCGTTGAGTTCCATTACTCAACACCCAATGCCCCTAGAACTCGGCGGAAAGTGGATAACGGAGGGAGGAGCTTAATATAATTTTTCTAATGTTATTATACGATTATAATGATAATAGGTTTAATTTTAATTCAGGTTCACACAATATCTCATATGTAGCAAATTAGGCAGAAGGAGCCTAGTGCTAAGACATTCCGCTCCAAACTTTAAACCATACTTTAAGCATACCAACGTAAAACATACTGTGGTAATATGTCTAATATTTATTTGATGAAAAAAGAAGTTATATTGATTATAATTTATACAGATTTGACTACATTCTGGAATTTGTTAAATAATAAAAACCAAGTTTTATGAACCTTACACAATACTCTAATAGATGGCGTTAATGTAAAATAGAATAACGCTAACAGTAGGTAGTTCATTTCCGATTTAAATTATTAAAATAAAACATACATCATTAAGTACAAAATATCTATGTCGAACTCAAAAATTGTTTTCTATTAAACTATAACAACTTTATTTTTGTTAATATGTCAAAAGACTGAATCTATAGATATATTATTAAATAGATTAAAAAAAAAAACACAAATTTTACTACAGCAGCAATAAAGTGAAATTGTTAAAGTGAAACATTTGTGAAATGTAATTTCTAAAGAGAAAATACATTTTCCCCTACATTTTTGTACAGTGCCATCTTTGTTGATACTCAAATATTCGGCATAACTCAAAGAATTCTTCATATAATAGTGCGAATAAGAGGTTAGTACAAGCACCTACAGATGGCGTTCTTTATGGGCATTGCATTAAACTAAAGTATTATAATGACGGCATGCACTGGCATGCAAATAGCAGTTAATATGTAAAACTTATAACAAAGAACACGTAAGTTTCCTCACTAAAACTACTCTACAGATTATCATGAACCTTTATACACTTCCACGACACTTTTAATTTTAAAAAATAATAAAAACTTTATACTAGTGGCTATTATATAAAAATAGTCTTTAAGCCACGTTTAAGTGTATTACAGAAATAAATACACGAATCTTACGTGAAGCGGGCGAAATCGTGAGCGGATCCTTGAGATTTTTTTTTAAATAGCTCACTTGTTTTGTATATTCTTTTATTACAAATAATAATTTGTAATAATTGTTATTAATTAAATTATAAACTTACTAACCGTCCCACCCCATCCTGTCACTGTTACTGGTGAACTAAGCCTAAAGGCAACGTCTGGCTCAACAAGAATTGTTTTAGAAACGTTTTTTCCAAAGACAACGTGATCCTAAAATTGATTTATTAAGTTATACACTAATTTACTGCAAAAACATTACACCATTTAAATAAGAAATATAATATTTATTTGTATATTAAGTATAAAATTCGTATAAACAATGAGCTTACTCGCAGCATCAATAAAGCTATGTCGTTGTCGAAACTATTCCAATGTTTATAATATTCATGAGTTTTATATTCTATGACGCTGATAATTTGCCTAAAAACGTATGAATATATTTAATTATATTATTTTAAAGCAAAGAAACATTATAATTACAGAGGGATATTTCAGACTTTGTGATTTTTAATGAGCTCTACATACACTATCATTTAGTCGTCCAGTTCTTGCTACAAACAATATATACTTGTTATTTATCTAAACTATTGATATTACTAGAAATTATATCTTCAACTTAAAACTATTTTAATTCTAATAAAATTTCCGAGAACCTAGATTTATCTATTATTTTTAAGGGTTGCGTACCCAAAAGGAAAAACAGGCTCTTAAGAAGAAGTAGAGTAACGAAATGAAAACATTAAATATTACATTCCTTAATCGGGAATTCGGGAATCGAATCTATAATCGTTTACAGTCGCATGCTTGTGGCGGCCTCAACATTTTATCACAGTAAACTAAATTGTCATTGTATTATTAAAAAAGTGTGGCCGTTCTGACGTTAGTTGTAGATGACTGCGCAGATTTGATTTTAAAGTTTTACTTACTTATGATTATTTTCTTAACGAGTGACCAAGGCGTTTCATAAAGTCTAACTTCAGAACGACCACGACTCGTGGACCGTACTATATATATTGTCAAATCATACCCACTGCCAGTCATGGAACTAGAACCAACTTTAACAACGACAGGCTCATTTTTGTTGTTATCGAAGCAACTTGCTGCAGTTACTACAGTCCTACTGCCAATCAAACTTCCAGAACAATAGTAAGATCCGTAAACAATTAGAACGTGGTGAGGCACTTCTATTATGTCCGTTACTGGGTCGGTGTTACTTTTATATAAATAGGTTTGATTTCCACGCTTAGACAAAATATTGTTGGATTCCATTTTTACTATAGCGTTTAACAGTAAAAAAAGTATCCTAAAAAAGATTTTCAAATTTGTAGTCAGTTGAATATAGTTTATGTAATAATATCAGTAAACACTAGATTTTTGTATACACATATATTTAGATACTGAATTTGAATGAGTTTTGTACACGAATATAAATGTGTTTTTTTTTCTTGTATGTAGTTTGAATACCTGATGTTGAGCCATAACAAACCAATTAGTACATTGACACTATTAAAAATAAGTATTTATAGGATATTTTAAAATTTCTGATAATATCTAAAAATGGCAAAAGCTGACATGGAATTTTCAGAGATTACATCCACGCTAATGAAGTTATGATAGCATCTAATGTATAGTATAGTAAATGTGTAATTAGTTATATTTTTTATACATAAAGTATAAAATATCATGTATTAAAATTGTAGTGCCTCTAGAATTCGGCAGAAATTGGGGAACAAAGTGTCTTACACTAGGTTCCCCCCGCCTACCCTTGTGTGGGGGATACAATTGATTTAAAATAGCATGATATAAAATAAAAAAAAAACATCAAATATGTATAATATTGGCTACCTAGATAGTTTTAACTGCAACAAAAAGTTTAAAAAAATGGGCGCCCACTTAATAAACTAAAACTCATTGCAAAAATTCTAAAACGAATAATTTTCATAAAAAAGACTTACTCAACCATGCTCTCTTTTATCATATGATTTTTATAGAACTTGCTCGTGAAATGTTGTTTTAGTTTTTTATCTGGTGTTCAGAGTGCATTAGTACGTAGTGCACGTCTGCAATGCAGTTAATATTCGCCCCCACGTAGACTTCAAAGTGTTAATAAAACGGGCTGCATTTATGGTAAAACGGTTTTATATTAGGTACATCAGTATAATATAATATTTATATTTCACTTCAAATTGGTCCTGAAATATTAAAAATGTTAAAATATATTTCATTTTACACTTTGAAATTTTTGAAATTTGAGTGTAGCTTAAAGAATTTTGCATGTTAAAGTTATCTTGATAATACTAAAATCTATGTAATATTTTAATATATGTTTCTATGTTTTCATGGGAATATATAGAAATATTCAAAAACAGCGTTAAATATAAAAACCTAACTTAAATTTAGGCAATTAATATTTTAAAACATAATTATGACTGTATATAATATTTTCTAAGATTTGTATAATTTTCGTGCTATTTTAGCGCGATTTACCTGGATTTTTCACATTTTTTGTTTTTCTGCAATTAAACGCGTAAATCCCAACCTACTAACCAACCAACGGACTTGACACATATCAGATCGTAGGCATTCACGAGCCCGATCTATTGACACCAAAATTGTTCAAATCCTGTCGATAGTTTTTGAAAAACTGGCCCTCCCCCAACCTATCCTCTCAGTCTAAGGTAGACAAGATTTCGGTTGACAAAATTTTTGCACTCAGTTTTCACCAAAAGTTTGCTGGATTATTGCTAGTTCCCTAAAACAGCAACACGAACTACAAGAGAATGTTCCAAACGCCAACGTTTTGTCTCAGCCCTCTTCAGAAGCTGGGACTAGTCGTCGACAGCCGATGTAGTTCCCCTGATTTGGACTCTCTCTTGTTGGCAATACCCCCTGAAGGCGAAATTGAGGAGACTGTCACTGAATCGACTCAGGCCAAGGCCAAACCTAGGGCTAAAAAGGCGGATAAAACGCAGCGTATACCTCTTCCAGTGCACGCTACTGAGGTAAAAGACGTCTGCTCTATGAGCAATGTCACCAATACCTTATCCAGACAAATAATTTAAGCAGTTCATGAAAAGAGCGTAACTTCCATCAATAAAAGATTTATTATTGAAGCCGCTGAGGAAATTGGTATAGCTGCAGATGCATACTTAGAATTACTAGTCGATCCTCTATATTTACTCATTCTCTGATCCTCCGACTTCTCCTCCTGACCCTGCTCGTGTTGTTGATAACACTGGTCTTAGAGAAGAGATAGTCTCCGCAATGAGGGAATTTATTTCATTACTGGTTTCTATTATTTTTCTATCAATATTTCTCTACAAATCTTGTGTTTCTAAAATCTTTGCATATATAAAGTTATTTATCGTATTTTATTCAAGTAAATATATAATTTGTTAACATCTGTGTCTAAATCAAAATTGTTATAAGTCTATAATTTTTGTTTCTTGAATAAAAAATGTCGTTATATTAATGTGTCTTGAAAATATCGTGTCTCAAACTACATCGTTGAAATTGTATATAATTTTTGTGTCTTAAATCTGTAATGTCAGTTTTTTAAAGTAATTAAGAAAAAATAAGTAATAAATAAAAATTATTGTCAGGCATGTCTGTGCAACCGACCCCGGCCGCCCGTATACATTAGCGAGGACTGCGGTTGGAAGCGGAGACTGGCATTTGTAATAAAAAACATAAATTATTGGGACTCAACCCCAAAAAAAAACCTACCGGGTTAGTCAGAGAGAACGGAGCACCAAACGCTACTGTCCTTACATACCTCTTCCGCCACGTCATCAACATTCATATCCTCCGGAAGTTCCTCATACTTCTTACGTGACCTTTCTCCAGTATTTTTGATTCTGGTTTCCAAGGTCAACTAAGGTCTCCCTATACCTGTTTTACCTAAGTTTTCCATCATAAAAAATTTTGCCATTCTTTCATCACTCATTCTTTGGACGTACCCGAACCAGCTAACTAAACCTGCCATTCTGTGTATCACTTCGTTGCGGATTCGATTAGCTAAGCTAACTCCGCATATCCTACGAAAAGATCGCAACTCCACGGCATTCATTTTTCTTTCATTCTTGTTCTATATATAATACTGTCCTAAATATTTATTCACTCTTTACTAAAGTAAGTAAAGTCAAGTATTAGAGCAAAATATTACAAATGATAAAACTACAAAAATAAAATATCATAGCGTTACTCCTATAGCGTAAAAAGATTCAAAAACGTATTCACCCTTTCGATATGTTAATAGCGAAATATAATCAAAAATTCATTTTAAACGCCAAAACCGTAGATTTAGCAATAAACTCTGTGCGATAAACAAAGAAACAGCTATCAGCACCATAAAGCGGTCGCGTTATTGTGTATTAAATTTTCGATCATAACGCGCAGTCGATATGGAGTTATTGCTGTTTACGTTAGAAGGAAAATATTTATCAGGATTTTCCTCAACTTTCGTCTCTTTTTCTTAACATAACTCGTAAGTTATAGAAATAAGATTGACAATACAAAATTAAGCAGTACCACGGATGCAAATAACTTTGTTGAACGTTACAAGTCGAGTAAACGTGAGGGATGTATCGCGATGTGTACAATATCCTGAAGTTAACATTCACGTCACGTGTAGGGAGGGAGGGAAGTCGCAGGAATAGATTTACTTTGGTACTTTCAGTATGAGAGGAACGACATGTAATCACCCTCGGAGTAGGTTTTTCACTTAAAATGTATTGGCATTTGTTATTTATTGTTGTTAACTTTAAAATATAAAAATTATAGATGCATTGAAATTAAAGATTAAATTTGATGATTATTTCAGAGTTACCAAACACGAATATATGATTATATTTTTTATATAGGCGGCTAAGCTAATATTGATAGAATTTCTTGGGTTAGGCATAACATTTTTTAGCTCGCTTGTTATCTATTTATAAAAGGCCTAAAACTCTTGTTGGGTCTAAGTATCTAGTAATCTAGTACCTAAAGAATAATATTCAGTGTTAAGTAGATTGCTAATGTTATATGGATCTGTATACGTTTGTACACGAATAGTAACTTATACTTTATTTAACGTATCTGGGTTAGCATATATACGATCTCTCGTACTAATAACAGCTTATACCCAAATACGTATGTATATATGTTATTGATGAATTAATTAACTGACAAATATATTTATGAATAGTTAATTGGTTGATATAAATCTTTAATAATATTATTGTTATATTATTTGTTATACATAATACTATTTTACATTAAGGATTTATCAACTAAGTGAATAATAATCGTTCGGTTTTGGATTTTAAATTACTACTTAATATATGTATTTGTAGCTTTAAATATTTACAAAAAACTCTTTTTATAAATACAAACCTACCTATGTACCTAAACACCTAATCTGTTTTTGCTTAACTTTGGCTAAGCAGTCACATATTGTATGAAATCAACAAAAGTGGTTCTTGAAAATTATGCCGATTGTTTAGATGCGTCCGACTTTAATATTGATATTATTTATATTTTTGAATATTGGTGTTGTATAAAAATAAAAAAAAACAATCCAATGCGAGCTAGGTTCATCCGCCGAGGGTTCTGTACTAATTCCATGATTGTAGGTTAGCGAGAAGTAAATGCAAATTATTAAAGGTTGACAATAATTAAATGCACGTGATAGAAGATGCTAGTTTGTCATATTTTTTTTCCACGTAAGCTTTAACTTGTTACTAAGTTTCTTAACCCTTACAGGTTTTGATTTTCCCGCAAATTTTATACGAGAAACGAAGCATTAATTCTCAAATTTCTTGATAATTACATTGACTTAGAAGTTTAATTGTTTCTATGTTTCGAGTGACTGTATAATTAGATATTAATTTCACTATGATACTTCAACGCGATCTTGTCTGAAAAATGGCATTGACAAACGGACAGCAAAGTGATCTTATTAAGATTTGCTTTACGTAACCCTAAAATGATATATGCTAAAACATTCCGGGTTACAAATATAGTAAAATGTATTATTTCTCATCACTCAGTATAAAGTAATTCGTTCGTTTTTCAGCTTCGACCAATCAATTTACCTCCCTGCAATGCGCCAATTTTATATTCTTTATACTTTAATTTAACGAGATGGATGTACGAATGTTGTAAGGCTTTGTATGAAAAATATTAAATGTAGTACGTATATGAATTGCAAATTTATTTCAATAATAAAATTATATATGAATAAAGCTATCATTGGTATCTAATTATGTAAACTGCTTCTAATGTAAAATTTATTTGTATTTTATTTATGTTGTTCTCAAAGGAGAGACATGTTATATTATGTTAACATATTACAGTAATTGTTAGTTGTTTTTCCATATTTATTTGTTTGACCTCTTGAGAAAACGAATTGCTCAAACACAGACTGCGGTATAGGTTTCGCACATACGTATTATTTTATAAATTTTATAAAAAGATACAACGATGTGACGCAACATCACTCAACACGCAATAATGTGCAATGCAAAATTTTGATAAGTTGTACTTTCAATCCTGAAATAGGCATGGAACTAAAGTAATTCGATGTCGTTCATAATTATAGTTATTTCGTCATTTAAGCCTAACTAATACATACACTAAAATATTACATAGCCTTCTGAAAAATGTAGCTTTCAAACAAAACCAAAATTAAGTAAATAGATCCAGAGATCTTAGCGTTTAAACAAACAAACAAACTCTTTCGCTTTATGATATTAGTATAGATTGATGAGAGGTCTCTCATATAGAAGTTCACTTTTATTGCCTACGGTTGTTTAATGTGAGCATGTTATGAAAAGGTAATAAAAACATGGGCTTTAATTCCATTAATTGTCAATATTTTCGTAATATAAAGAAATTTCGTAGAATCCATTGAAAATATGTAAAACACATTTCACGTTAAAAATGTTGACCTCAATCCGTAAGTTACGCTCTCCGGCCCCAATTTTACTGAACCAATATTATTTACAGGGAGAAGCCCAATAACAGGGATGGGCCGAAACACAAATATTATTTGTTGGTCCGAAGCTTGATTTGGCATATTCAATGAGTCTCGTGCGAGGACTAATATGCTTACTTTTTAATTTTATTTCAGTCGTGCTTTTGTTACTGTTTTTTTATATTCATCAATGATTACTAAAATAAACGCTAATGTTTTTATGGAACGGTGAAGTGGTTGGAAGGTATTTGATACTTAATGAGTGAAGAGTCGATGTTTACGCAAGGCATATTTATATTTAAGTTATTTATATTGCAATTCTTTATGAAATTTACATTAATATTTAGATCAAATTTGACACCGTCTTTGTGGGTTTAGCTCAGGAAAATGAACATTTAATATTTTAATTTATTTGCTCTGGTAATAAGATAAAACGCGGCATTGAGTTCCACCTACCAATACGCATCTTTTAAATTCGGCGGAAAGTGGGAACTGAAATATATTAAAACTAGGTTCTCTCTGCCTACAGCGTTAAGTTATAAACCTATATAATATATAAGTCATTATCTGCCAATCCAGTTATCTTGGCCGATGTCTTAATTCAAACCAATTTTAATAAATTAGTTCTAATAAATATATGTATAGCAATAATATAGCGTTCCTGAGTTTTCCCACAATTATAACTGGTAACACTACTAGTAAACTCGCATAGAATTTATAGATAAAAAACAAACATCAAATCTTGTAAAGCATAATTTCAGAGGTGACTCAATATGTTCACGTAAATGTTAACAACTTGTCTTGAGATCGTAGCGCGTTGAACGTTCCATATAACAATTATATGATTCTACCACAACTTACCTACTCACGTAGTTAGCGTCGTCTTTAGTATGGTATTTCGCAACCCTCATTACGTGTGAGGTCGTTCATGTGATTCATGATTTAAACTTTACTTAAGTTTCAAGTATGAATGTTGATGTTGTTTGCCTTTTTTTTTGGGTTCACGCTCGTAGCGGCGTAGGCAGGGGAAACCAGGGAACCTAGTGTTAAGAACAACTCCGCGGTTTGCCTCTGGACAACTGGACTAGAGCGAGGAAATGAAAATATTAAATATATCATTCCGCCAAGTGGGAATTGAAGAATTGAACTTTCTGTTGCAGTCTCTAATGTCTTTTTTTTAATATTTATATTCATTTAAAATTATAATTTACTTCTATTGAATACAATGAATATCTTATTGTCATATCAATAAAGTATAAGAAAATATTTATATATACTTTATTGCACAAATTACAAAGAAGAAAAATGTACAAAAGG
>DVQM01001826.1:0-11165 GCA_018231645.1 Heliconius ricini | reverse complement strand
ACACATAATATTTGTAGCTTTAAGCTGCATCTCGCAAAATATATTAGGACATACATGAAAACTATTCCAATTTACGAGGCATACTACAGGGAAATAACAAAAATAACTCAATTTTCTTAGTGGGAATCGAACAACCAACCATCACGCCTACAAGTATATATTAAAATTGAAGTATATATATTATTAGCAAAAAAGCTTAAAAAAATTAATAAATATCATAATACATACTTTATAAACGCACAGCGTACTCACTCTCACACTGGGCTCGTTGGTTCAGAAATAATGTTACACAAATAGACCGTTAGCGCCTTGCACTTGCACGCCGAATTGACTTCGATCGTACTAACCCGTGTCTGTACTTCACTTATGATATCGATTATACAATTAATGAAGATACGATTTTATTGAGAGTGAAATGATATTATAAAATAATATACATATTTTATAGTATGTCAGTCGATCAGTACAGCATCACAGCACAGGTTCGATGCCCACTCATTATAAAGAATAATTTAGTTCTCTTGCTATGGTTGCAAGAAAAGAAAGGCGTAAAGTTCCGTCACTAACGACCCAATCTCTCGAAAATTGGTCGAAAATTAAGGAACGAAGTGTCTTAACACTCGGCTCGATCATCTCAGCTATAGCGTAAATATTTTTTTTACCAGTATGTACAGGACATTTAAGTTTTTATGTAATAGCCACAAAAACCATAGCGTGCATTTGTAATAAATAAATTAAATTTATTTACTTTAATATAACTTACTTTTTGTATCCAATATTTCAGATAGGAGTAACACTGAGGCCGTCGTGGCTCAGGGGCACACGGGTGTAGCAGAAATGCGACGGTTGTGAGTTCGATCTCCATTCGGGAGAGGAAAATATAAGGAATGATTATATATTAATATTTTCATTTCTTCACTTTGGCAAATCTACGAATCCCGGCGTTCAATTCCGTCAATACGAAACGCCTCGAACACTTCGGGAAAGTGGGAAATGGAGTGTCTTAACACTACATTTCCTCTGCCTACCCTGCTATATGCAAGATGCAATGTGATGCTCATTTGACTTACTTCAGACAGCATTATATTATAAATCAGCAAATTGATTGTAACTAGTTCGATATAGACAGGCTCGCTGCATAATGTCTTACTGTCATCGTACTAAATTAATTAGTTTGTAATTAGAAGCTTGAGTGAGGTGTGCACTTCCGCATTTTATAATATATATATAAAGATGTTATTTTTATATTATTATACAAGTAATAATCCCCAACTTTGCATGTTTGTTAAGTAACTCAACTTAACTTCACGCTTTATCCCTAGCGGGATAGTTAGAGAGAACGAAGCGCCAGACACTGCGGTCCGCACATACCTCTTTCGCCTCGTCCACAGTCATCAACCTCTTCATACATGCCCTCTGGGGAGTCCTCATGCTTTTTACGTAACCTTCCTCCAGTATCTCCGATACTGTGTTTTTGAAGATCGATCGAGATCTCCCTATATCTCTTTTACCTTTACTTTAAGACTTAAGATGAAAAATCCTGTTTTGGCTAGATCCTATATAAATTTTAAAAATCCTTATAGTCTTTTTAGTGATCCAATAGTTTAATTGTTTCATCTGTGCATTATCTTTCAGTCACTCAGTAACGAAATAGTCTTATATATTATAGAAATTTCGTAGAAATATTGAAATTGCTAAATATTTAAATATATTGGTAATTTCGTGTAAAAATGACGTAGTTTAAATAATAATATTAATAATTATTATTCTTAGCTCTTATTTTTCACAATACAAATTTATATACGTGATAAAATAAATATATACGTGATGCCATAATAATAAATATTTTTTAAATAAACAAAAAATCTCAACCCTTTGTGAACCTTAAATAGAAAATCAACCTACACCTACATTGAAAATGTTTCCTATCTTCAAAATGATTCATCCTCCATTATTACGAACCAATCCTCTTCAGATCAGATCTATAAAAGAGCAAAATGACTTTCCAACATGATGCAACTATTCTATTGACAAAATTAGCTAACCACAAGTTCTCAAAGTTAGCTCGTGGGTGTAGCTATAAAATAACATTGTTTAGTATAATGAGACAGAGATTTGTAATTAAACTGATTAATAAGGGCTAAATAATGAACGAACAATAAATGTAGCGTAGAGCTTTAACGACCTAGAAAAGATATATTAGTTTGAATAAAAGCTCATTTTGTATTGAAAGTAATATATTATTTTAATTGGTAACACTAAGTCTTGCCATTGATTTTGTCTTTGAGATATATTTGAATAGATTCTAAGATTGATTGGGAAGGTGTAGGTTGAGTAGAAATGCAGATCCTGGCAATACACGCTGGAATAAGAAGAGATATTCGGAAAGCTTATGCTATATATATACATATACATATACATCTACTACCTACTACGCAGTGCCTTCGAAGTTCGGTTGAAAATGAGGAACGGAAGTGTCTAAATGCCAGAGTTTCTTAACTTTATTTAAAAAAAAATAATAAAATTATGTTTAAGGGTGCGTATGCGTATTTTATAGGCAAGGTAATATAATTTAATTTTATAAAGAATCTAAAAGAACTGCTTCTATGCATAATGTTATGAAACTCTACAAATTTAATTTATCAACTCTCTAAGCATATTTGTACAGATAATTTTGTAAATCTACCTAATAACTTCATGTAAAGCGTAACGGAGGGACAAGCGTGTCATGCCGTCATACAATTAAATTAAGCTTGCTTGTCGTGTTCATTTTACAAATTTACTTCCTTTCCTTTCAATTTAGTTGTGTTGTAGTGTAGAGGCCAGTCGTGGCGCAGTGGCACAAGCGTGTGACTGTAAATGTGACAGTGTGTGGGTTCGCTCGAGAATTGTTTTTTTAATAAGTGAAGAAAAGTATTATAGTTTTAAAAAAATCTTATTATACTCTTATTTGTCCGCTCTGGTATCGACGAAAATGCATTCAAGACGCAATGTCTTCGATGCAAGATGTTTCAAAATTTGGGTACAAATTAGGAACAGATGTGTCTTAATGGGAACGGAGTACCTTAACATTACACCCTCAGGTTTCCTGTGCACTCCCGGTTATACAAGATACAGCGCGAAGCTATAAAGAAAAATAAAGAAGCAGTTAAATAATAGGAGTGAAACGCTAAGCAAACATTACCGGTTTTTAACATGGGCTGTATATCAAACGTGTCATATAAAAACTTGTCCTATATGTATTGTCTGGACAAGTTAAAACAATAATCTATTAAAATGATATTATTTTATATATTTTTAAATATACGCCAAACAACCTGAAAGGAAGTAATGAAATATTTTTCCAAACTGTTCATCATTAAGAAATTATAATTTTTTTTGTATTGAGTTTCTCTGCTCTACTTTTATTTCGGTGTTTTTAAATAACTTATTATTTTAATAAAAATAAAGTTTAATCGACCATAGTAAATTGTTTATATATGATACGTCAATGAGGGCTAGAAGTGTTCTCATCAATATATTAATTAGTTTGTATTTTTTTAAAATAAAAATGGGTAACATTTCACAATAAAGTACGAAAGTAGAAAAAGCTCTACAAAAAACAAAAACTATACATTAATGCCTGTACTTATAAAGCAAGACAAAATTTAGTAACCGATATCGTCGCGAACAACATATTAAAAGACAGCTTATCGAATTTACGATTAAATCCCCTAGCACTTGTCAAGATAGAGGAAAAGCTTTGTGCCACACACCCACAAGTTACGACAAACATTTGCGTTTGACATTCACTCTATAAAATTATAATTTACGAGTTTTATATTATGTTTCACATCATTCAATTTTTAAAATTATTAATTAGAAATCTATTGTTTTTTAAATTATTTCTCTAAAACTTGTATACTAAAATTATATAGATCAAGTGTGTGTATTTGCTTAATCCAACACACTAATCTCAGAACTTAATAGTTCTGATTAAAAAATTATTCTCATTTGACTTTAGGGGCGTAACTGCAGATGAAAGCCAGAGTCAACACAACCTTAATAGCTAAACTCCTTAACTTTACCATCACAATTTCCAATAAATATAAACCAAAGCAACTAATGCAAAATTAACCCTTATACCAATTACAAATCAAATTAATCTTTTAAAACAAACTTATCCAATCATACAACGTGTCAAATCGTAGATAGCTTAATGTTTCAATTAACTACGGTGTGAGACCACACAGAGCTCCTCCTCCGCGTCTTGCTCTACGTGGGCAAACGCCTTGAGCTAGCGGCGTGCTTTGTGAGTCACCAACATTAAACATAATACAATCAACTCTTTTAACCAATTTGATTTGATATTGTATTGATTGGTATTGCTACTAGCGGTAGATCATCATAATATGATGGATTGAGATATTGAGTCATAGAAACTGTTTAAACTATTAAGCTTTCACTTATTTTTTTTACACTGTGTCCTGCAGGTTAGGCAAAAAGAACTTAGTGTTAAGACATTGTATTCTGGAGGGATTGCATGTTAAGTGGGGGAACTCAACGTCGTGTTTTGTCTCGACACCAGAGGGAAAAAAATGGAAATGTAAATTTAAATAAATATTCCATTTAAGTGGGCATCGAGCCCACTACCAGTCGCATTTACAGTCACACACTTGTTCCCCTGTGCCACGACTGGCCTCAATATTTATATATTAAAATTCCACATTCCTAATTCATACCATATCAGTATCAATTTCTACCTTATACTGACATTAAACTCACTTCCTATATAAAAGGAGAAGCACTATCACAACACCATTGGAGACAATTTAAAAATGATCTAAATCTATTTTAAATACATTCCAAGAATTGGCTTATAAAATGTTCGTAAAAATACTATAAAAGTGACATCACAACCTTGTATTAAACGATTATTTAAACTATAGTTACAGTTACAGAACAGTTATATTTATAGAATAGTTATAGTTGTAAAATAGTTATTGTTACAGAATAGTTATTTTATTGTAACTTTATGATCAGTAGATTAGATATTATGGTCTTCTGGTATTGAATATAAGACTCTACATATATAGTTGGTTTGTCCGAATGATGGTAATCAACAAGTACTTTTCAAACAAACCCGAAAAGTCTTCAATAGTTAAGTTTACTTCATTTCGTCCGTAACTTAAATGCTAAAAGCAAGAATAAATTAATGACAGGACAGACGATGGTGCAATAAAATAGATAACTGATGATATATACGTAAATAGATCTTTGTGGCACTGTCAGTTATTTTGGTTTTCAAATATTGTACGTTTTTTCTGGTTTTTTATGAGTTTAATTATATGTTATTTATGTAACAAATGTGAAAGTGTGTGAGGATGGATGAATGTTTGTTCTTATTTCACGTGAAAACTACTGAGATGATACAAATTTAACTTTATGGTAATAGAGTAGAATCAGAATAATACTTTACAATCTATGTCAAAAATGTGTAAACCAGAGCACAAAATAATGAAAATATTAAATATAATAAGTTCTTTGATTTTCACGATTATTACACATTGTAAATGAAACTATTTTAACCGGATTAATCGTGTATATTTTGTATTTTTATACATTTTTGGAAACCCGACGTTTTGAACACTTTACAGTAGTCCGTGGTCAGAGAATAAACCCGTCTACCCGTGACCACGGACGGTTAAAACAACGGTTAAAATAGTTTCATTTACAATATTAAATATTTTACTCCTCTGATCCTCCTCCTAGGTAGGTAAGCGCGTAAGTCACGTTTTTACAAGTCTAAGTTCCCTACCTACGCTGTTAAGCGGGATACAGCAAGAAGCTGTTTATTTTAAATCTTAATAGCTCCAAGTCGAATATAGCTGTAATATGTCGACCACACTAACAATGCTAAAATTATTTTCTCTCATCTCATACCTAATTACAATCCTTGAATATACGACATGAACAAAATACACGTGACAGAAACGATGATGTTTTTACTTCGTCAAACCACTTGTTAGACGTAAATTAGTTCAAAATATATTAGCCTTAGAAGGAGGAACTGTGAATGTTCGGTATATTTAGATGGAATGTAGCAATGTCTCGATTCCATGTACATTTACAGTTTATTTTAGTTTCATATTAATAATACGAGAAAGCTATTCTATTACATTTCAAGATCTTGTTATAAAAAAAAATATTTTTCAGCTTTGCACAGTATCCCGCATATATCCGCTGATCTCAATGCTGCAAAAGTTATTATTATTAAAATTTAACAGAGGCCGCTGATTTAAGGCTATAGTGACGAAGTGGCAAAAGGTCCGGATCTGATTTCTATTCAGAAGCTTTTCCATAGGACATTTTTCGCTATTCCTTTTGGCAGAAAAGTAAATAAAAACAAGCCTTTAATAATTTATATTCCCTGAGAATTTAACCAAATTCTCGAATCCTAGTCAAATAGACGCAAATAATGTACGATAATTCTACATTTACTTAGAAATACAACAATTGTTTGTATCTCGAAACACTTTGATCCAATAATGACTAATTTATATTCTGAATTGCAGTCATTTCAATTTCCATGTACATTTACAGTCGATTGTAAAAGATTGATACTAAAGTAAATTGGTTTAAGGTGAATTTATACAGAAGTGCGCCAGTGGGCAGGTTTAGTGCCTTGTAACGTCTTTATATGGTGGATTCGCTCTATTAATTGTAAGAAGAAAACATATGATTCAGTATTTTAGATGCTTATAAGAACGCTTGGAGGATTGCCAAGAGGAGCGGGTCCATATCCCGTTACTTTGAAATTTTCATAGAAAAATGAAAATATTTTGTTTAGCGTCACGCTGTATCCCGCAGATAGCAGCGTAAGCAGAGGGAACTTGGGATCTAGTGTAGTTCATTCTTATCCCCTTACCTGCCACTGAATTTCTGAGCTATTGCCATTTTGAGTGGCAAACTCAACGTCACGTTTGCCTCGTCAAAAATAATTGAAAAATAATTAATTTCCCAACTCGAACACACAATTATAATTTTTACCGTGGCTTGCGGGTGCCTGAACACTATCAAAATAGGTCTTGAACCAGCCGTTAAGTCGGAAAATTTCAAATTTTTAGGCCAAATGGTGGCCGGTCGAATACTGCATAAGATCAAGGGAGTGATATACCCTCTGGTATATCCTCCGACCTCCTTTTTTACGCTAGCGAGTGCTGGCTCTATCTCGGCACACTCAGAAGCTTCACATCACAGTAATAAAGATACTGAGATGGATGTGCGGCGTAACGCGATCTGACTGCAAACATTCAGTCGAAGTAGTCTTGGAGTTCGTGATGTAGGGAATAAACTTCTAGAGCATTGCCTGAGATGGTATGGCCACGTTGCACGCCGGAAGAATTATGTGGGAGAGAAGTGCCTTTCTGTATCTGTCAGTGGAGTTAGACCCTCCGGATGTCCAAGAAAGCCATGGCTGGATGTCATGATGTAGGACATAAGGGCCAATGGATTAACCACAAAAGATCCTCAAGACCGTGCAAAGGGGAGTAGATTGAGTCGGAACAGCAGACCCTGACAATAAAAGCCGAAACTAATGTCATTTAGAAGCCAGTCGAATCCACAACTATTGCATTAACATATCCAGCACATAGCAGGGTAACAAATACACGCTTTTAAATTTACCATTTCTATACAAGCATTCTGAAGCCGGATCTAACGAGGCGTCAAACACAAGGTGGTATATTGTATAATATGTCAAACTATATTCTGCGACAACTAAATAGACCGGCGACATGACACATGAGGCGGTTTCGTAACGATCTCGTCAGCCAGACGGAATATCATAAATTTCATATATCTGTTAAGTTAGTGATGATTCATAAATACATTGAAAAGGCTAGCGTGGCACAGTGGCACAAGAGTGCTTCTGAAGGCTAGTGGGTTGTGTGTGGTTGCAGTTAAAATGCTTGTAGGTATATATAGATCTAAGAGACGACTGGGTTCTTTAAAATAACATTATCAATATTTTTTTGCAATAAATTACAGTCTTACTTAAAAAAAAAATGATTTCTAAATAAGCCAAGCAAAAAAAAAAGAAAATGTTAAATATTTCAGTAAGATCTATTTTCCCAAAACCACAAGATAAAATTTGAAACAAACAAAAAACTTAAAAACTCAGGAAGTCGAATCAGCTTCCAGTTGTAAAATACGATCATTTTGATAAATAAAGTAAAATGGAATTAAAAAGGGTTTTTACGACATAAATAAGTATGGTGTAAACATGCCCATGAATTAAGCCGTAAAACAAGAGCTTTACTACTAGTTTAGTTTGAGTGACTTTTAATATTATTTTTAACTTGAAACTTGATTAGTACTGACATGTTGACTTTAATATAGAAATTTTCTTTTAATGTCTTATCTTTCTTTTCTTCGGCATAATGAAGGATAAGCTGGGAGAGCTTAGTGTTTATTTATGTATGCTTTTTTTGACGTCACGCTGTATCACGCATACAGCATAGGGTAGGCGTAAAGAACCCAGTATTGATACACTCCGTTCCTATTAAGACACTCCCACTTTTCGACAGAAAAAGATTCATATCTACTCAAAAATTATGTTATAGCTTCATGTACTATCACGCACTTGAGCAATGTAAGTAAAAAGATTGGGCGGTGGGTGAGAAACGGAGAATTTCTAAGTTCCAGCTGTCTAGCCTGCTATATGCGGGATAAAGCGTGAAACTAAAATATAAACATAAGTATTGTGAAATAATATATATATCCTTCATAATTTATATTTCCTTCTACTAACACATCCGCCATGAAACACAAACAACATATGTATAACATAAAAATTTCAACACACAAACGCCTAATTAAGTAACACAACGATAATTTTTCGTTGCTCCCAAAAAACAAATTATCATCATTACACCATTTTTAATATTACAACGATGTTTCGATAGATTTATGGTGAACGAGACAGTATTTACATATATATTTATTTATATTAAACTTTAAATTATTTTTGGATACATAAGTCACTTTTGTTCCAAGAAACTGTGAAGTGGGTGTGTAACAAAAAAAAATGTTTATCTTATACATGTAGTGAATTCTCTGTTTTAATATGATATTTTAATATTTTATTTTAGTTTCACGCTGCATCCTGAACCTACATTATAAACTTGGGATCCTCATGTTAAGACACTCCGTCCCCATTCAAGTACTTCCATTTCCCACTTTCCGTGGACTTCTCTCAAATGTTGACTGGCAGAACTCAATTCCGCAACTTACCTCCTACCACAGTGAGGGAAGGGAAACATTAAATACAGGCAATTTTACAGTCACTTGTGACTTTGGGCCATGACGGTCTTTAGATATACGTGAGGAAATGGCTGTGTCACTCTACACAGAAGGACCAGACATGTTATGTCTATATTAATGTTATAAAACTAAAGAGTTTCTTTAGTTAAAATAAAGAGTTTCTTTAGTTAAAATAAAGAGTTTCTTTAGTTAAAATAAAGAGTTTCTTTAGTTAAAATCGCTAATCTAAGATAGTCCTTTTATCGAGGAGTAATTGAGTACGATTAAATGTTATTATTTAACCCACTCACCACTGTACGTACGGTCAAAGTTACTTCAGGCACATAGAATGTGTAAATGAATCACAACTCTTAGTCATTTCAATTTGACTGCCCAGACGAAGCCGATTAAAGTGAAAACCGGTCAAAATTAGCTAGAAACTGTAACATTATAAATTCAAATTGTTCATTTACCTTGAGTAAAATGAAAATCCATCCAACCGAAAAGACCGATCATAGAGAGAGAGAATAGTATACCTTCATAAGGACTTAGAACCTGTAACCATCGCATGCTGTAGTCTCGTTTCCTTAAATAAGACTACTCTATCAACATATAAATTATGTAACCATTTATTAACGAAGCTACGGCCCATCGTCACTGATACAATAATGAAGGCAATAAAATGTGAAGTGCATATCGTAATAGCAATTTAAAAGTAATAAAATAAGAATCAATAAAGTCATACATATAAAATACTTCATTCGTTTTATTTACTTTTTTTTAGCTTCCCGCTCATGTCCGTGACAGGGGGAACCTGGTGTTAAACATTCTATTTCGCATACACCGCCTACTTTTCGAGACATGTGTTGAATGCGGAACTCAACGACGACGACGACAACGACGATATTCAAAGTTTTCGTCGTCTTTATATTTGCAAACGTATTTTTGCAGCTTTTAATATGGCATTTTAGTATATTTGGTTAGGCGCAGGTAAGATCTCGGACAGTGGAGGTGAGCTAGTTAATCAGCATTTCAACTATGGAAAGCAGGAGACTATGTGGGGAATGGAATGTGCGGGATACAGCGTAAAGCTGATTTTTTAACTAAGGAAAGCACTTTCAACCTTCATTTTTTTTTTATTTACTAAAGATTGACTTTCCCTACAGATTTTTAATGTTTAAATTTTACAATCCTTAAAAAAATAAAAATATTTTCCTTTAAACCCCCCACGGTTATGACTTTTATTGATACTGATGGGAACAGTATAAAAAAAATTAGGATAATATAGACCAATGCAACTTTAACCCATTTCTGCTGTTTTCATCAGGCATACCCCAACTGCGCCACGCCATTAATATAATATCTTGCTATAATTAAAATATAGGCGAATATCTCATAGTGTCGTATTTTACGAGTTTTTTACGATTGTGATAAAATAACTTAATCTGTAATCATGCATTACAAATTGGGTCGATATTGAAGTGTCATTGAACTGACGTGGATTTTCATAAAAAAAAAATGGTGGCTATTCTGAGCAGACGTGATTATGGCTATGGGTTCGTTTCTCACTCGAAATTATTAATTATTTATTTAAATAATAGTTCCTTACAATGTCGGCATTATGATGGCAATTGCTTAAATTTCCACTAAACAGAGGTTGCTCAACCTGATACCCCCCTCAATTGTCCAGTTCCTAGATACGTACTGGCAAATTTTCTTCTCGGCTTTCTCCTCCTCTGCCAAGGGTTCCATGGGTTCCATGTAAGACATAGGTCTTTCAGTGAACCCCGACTGTACTTATCTCTATTATATAATAAGTCAGTAAAAATATTTTATCTGTACATTTAGTAATTTTGACTGAAATGGATAGAGAGACACTTAAA
>DVQM01001825.1:0-11165 GCA_018231645.1 Heliconius ricini | reverse complement strand
ATATATATAATCCAATGTTAAGCAAGTAATTTTAGTGGAAAGAGGAGAAAAGACGATAGTCCTTTAAAATTCCTTCGACAGATGGTGAACATGAATATTATTTAAATATAATAATTTTCCAACCAAAAGATTACGCTTTGTCACTGTCGCGCTACGCCACGACGACTTCAATATTACATTACAGTATTTAATTAATATATGATGCTGTCGTGACGCATGGGGCGCACACAAGTATGACTATATATGCGACGGTTATGGATTAGATTCCGAGGAAATAAAATATTTAATATTATCACTGCTTCGCTCTGGTGTAGGGACAAAAGCGCCGCGTTGAGGTAAACACGCAATACCTCCAGAATTTCGCAGAAAGTGTGAAGCGGAGTGTCTAAATACTAAGCTCCCTCTTTCTACATGTGGAATACAGCATGAAGTTGAAAAATCGGATACTGGAAAGTGGGTCAAATTGAACTTATAAGATTCCACTTACACTAACATACACGAATGGCCAATGCTCCTGCACCATGAATGACCCGTATATCAATTCTGATGACAATGAAGTTACATATAATAATTATTGTTGTTGTTGATGGAAAAATTGACAGCATAGGCAGATAAAGCCTAGTGTGTATTGAGAAGTGGATCTCAACGGGGTCTTATCTGGAAAATGATAAATGTTCATCGTCCAACGGGATAATGAATCCACAGCCATTATGCTAACAAAAGAGAAATAAAAAAAATCCACAATTAAAATATATATAACCCTAAACACTACAAAATAAATTACCAAAATAATAAGCTACTACACATTTTGTAAAGACTGTAGGTATTTCTATTACATTAATCACTTTATAGAAACTCATACGGACTCCATATGGACCCTCGTAAAGTCTAAACTGCTTACAATTGGTTTAATTCGATGCCCGTGTCCTTTTGAAATAGAAAATTAATCTTATTTAATTAGGGAAATTATTAGCAATGTTATCAAGTCGACTGTGACCATGACAGTTGTGACTTAGATTGTCATTCGGGAAAAAAAACATTTTCATTTTCTCGCTCTATTAATAATAAAGAGCGCGACATCAAATTTTTAAGTACTCTACCAGTAGTCTGGAATAGCTAAAAAAATATTAATATATTTAATTATATATTTTTTACTATCCATACACGTTTTAAGCTTATATTATCTACTAAACTGATAACCTCATAAAATCCACATAAAACAAAATATCCATTAAGTCAAACAAAATTCACAATTTGCAGAATTACGAACATCCTTCTTCAGCATTGGCAAAATTATGCTGATCCGTTAAACTTGATTGGTTGAACGTGTCTTAGAAGGAATTAATTACAGCGTGCAACGTGACTTGTGACACGATCTGCTCCAAACAGATAACAAGACGACGATACTTGGGACTGTGTGGTAGAGATGCTGGAAAAGCACAGAGAGTTATGTTTTTTAATTTATAGCTTCACGCTGTGTCCCGCATATAGCAGGATAGAGAGAGGGAAGATAGACAGAAATTCCCCACTTTCCTCATAATTCTCGTTGTCGGGGCGGGAAAATGGAAATATTAAATATGTTATTTCTTCAAATTTCCATGACCTTCAAATTTACATGTACGAAATTAGATGATGATGAGGTGTACTTTCTGAGATTAGCGCGTTTAACAACACAAATTCATCAGGTTTGTAATATTAGTGTGTAAATTCATACAAAAAATTGAGGCTGACTTGAATCGGGCTATCTAAATTGTCGATAGTTTGTACTTTATAGAAGAGACGCCAGGTTGATTTCAAATCACATACCTAGTGCACTTTAAACAAATTTAAATACTTTTTTTTTAGCTTTTATAAAGTTTGCAACTCCGTACTTTTCACGCTACAATATAAATCATTTCCAGTATCTTAGGTGCTATATATCATGCTGATACGAGGATAGTGTATAATGTTATATGGTAACAACTTTTTAGATTGCATATATTATCCTCCGTTCTTTCTTCACCACATATTTGAATTTGCAACAGTGACGGAACTCAACACCAAACTTTATTTTGTTTCGAAATCAAACCAGCGTCACGCTGTATCCCGCACACAGAAGTGCAGGCAGAGGGAATCAGTGTTAAGACACTGGGTTCCCCATTTTTTGCCGAATTCTCTAGTGGGGAATTACATCTTATTGACAGTTAGTCTAAAAAATATATTAAAAAAAACATTGTTCAAGTAAAAAAAATATTGTATCAAGCCCGTCCTAACGTCACAATGTCATCGACTGTATTAGATTTAATGAAATATCCATTCACTATATAAACTTTCGTTGATGGACACATAATTATAATGATGTGATTTTATTGGAGGCCTTCCATTATATGCTATAAATGACGTGAGAGACGACGAGCTTATTTAAAAAATATTGACATTTACAATATATGGGGGCCCAAAATGAAACCAAACATAACTTATACATGCTTGCTAAGATGACAAATTATATTAGACATTAAAAGTATTAATTTTTGGGGCCGTCGTAGCCCAGTGGCACAAGGGTGTGACTGTAACGCGACGGTTGTTGGGTTCTATACCCACTCGAGGAAATGAAATATGTATTTAAATTTATATTTCCAATTTTTCGCTCTGGTGTCTAGAGAAAGAGCGGCGTTAAATGCCGCCACTCAGTCACTCCCAAAATCGGCGGAAAGAGAAGAACGGAGTGCCTTAACGTTAGATTCCATCTGCCTACCCTACTGTGTACGGGATACAGCGTGAAGATGATTTATTTATTTTAAAATATTTTTTAATAAAAGTTAATAAAAATATAGAGCTATAAAAAATATATAAATAAAACACGCTAGTACGTGCACGTCTACTAAGAAGTACAAACAACATAATATGCTCGAAGCTATAAACGATATGAGTTTACACTCGGGTAGTTTACTGGTAAACTCTGAAGAGTTCCATTGTTCAGGTCCTGGCTCCATCATCAGACAAGCTCGAAGTCACTATATTATTGCATTGTCACCTAAGGTAGGTAAAACTAACAAGTTTCATTTTGATGTAATTATAATAAATATATCAAAATTAGATCTGATCTTATTAATCTTACAAATAATTCAATTTTAAATTACAAATATTAATTTTTGAAACCGTCGTGGAGCAACGGTACAAAATGTGACTTTAAATGTGGCGGTTGTGGGTTCGATTTCGGAAGCTCAAAGAGCGAAATTGAACAGCTATTTTACCAGCTATTACCTTATACCTTATATATATTACCTTAATTTTTATTGTTCTTCCCTCTCTACGATTGTTATATCTTTTAGATGAACTTAATAAGCCTTTAATTCCATTAAAATCAATTGGACATCAATAATATTGAAGATACGAATATTCTAACTTTAATAATATTGAATTTGATTCTTATATAATTCAATGAAATGAAAATTTATCTAATTTTTGGTTATTAGATGAAGATAATCGAATTTTTGAATTAAAAAAAAATTAAATAACAAAGCAATTTCTTCTATATATTTTCAATTTCTTACAACTGTATGTTCCATTTGTTCGTTTAGTAAGCCATGTTCAACATATTATTGGTTTTAATTAAGTACAAAAAATAACACTTTTTCCCAAATACCATAATATAAAACCAGGGATGGGGTCAAAATAGTCTGTCCCCTCCACCATAAAATGCCCTACAGAAAATAATTAAATTTACAATGAGATAAATAATTAAATTTATTCCTATTCTTATTAAATAAATTACATAAACTTATTTGAAACGGCATTAAATTTACTTAAAGAACGTTTTATGCTCAACACAAAACGTTATTTACACAACTTTAATTTCTTTAACAGACTTTTCAATAGATTAAATTAATATATATAAAAAAGTATAAAGGTACAAATTGTGGATATTAAGAAATTGCGGCCAGTCGTGGCGCAGAGTCACAAAGTGTGACTGTAAAATCGATTGGTTGTGTGTTCGATCCCCACTCGAGGAAGTGAAATATTTATTTACATTTATATTTTCATTTTTTCGTTCTGGTGTCGAGGCAAAGCGTTCTGCCACTCAACGCAATGCCTCTAAAACTGCGGAAAGTGGGGAACGGAGTGTCTGAACACTAGGTTCCCTACTGTAAGCCGGATACAGCGTGAAGCTGATTAATTTTTTTTTTAGAAATTTCTAAAACAAATTTAGAACCATTGTAGCGCAGAGGTCATCGTCTGACGCGAGGCTTGTGGGTTTTATTTCCACGCAAGTGAACGATTTATTTTCATTTCTAAAGTCTAAGGGTTGGGTGGACCGATGAGGGTTTTTATATTCTTCACATATTGTCACCTAAATAGAACAGTGGAAGTGACTCAGTTCTCTTTTTTATACGCCGGTATTTTTTGTGTGTTTTACTATTAACCTCCACGGACTTCTTTCCTTTATCCTTTTCATTAGTATATTCAGATTTATTAGTTTTAATTTAATTTTGCTAAATTTTGGTTGGGTCATGATTGGTCTCTGCATTCTTTTTTGTACAGCGATTATATCACACATCTTCTTATGTACTAAGTGAGCATGGGCGTAGGAATGAAAGTGGGCAGGGAATTTCGTGCCCACCCCGTAAAGAATGTAAGATACTAACTTAAGCAATGTAAACAAAAACACTCTATTTGTAGTGCCTTAAACTAATTAACAACACTAGAAGTAGCACACCAACATCACAATTTCAGACAATTTTGATTGCGTTAATAGGGAGTATAGGTAAAATTATTTGCACGCGAGAAAAAACACTCACTACCCAAGTGTTATATAGATATAAATAAGGAGAAGTTGAATTTAGTTGTACAAATTGTGATATAAATTGGTACATCGTTTTTCCAAATAGACTATACTGTTGCAGCTTAAAGCGTAATTGCCAATAAAATTATTGAGAACACCAGATTATCATCTTAACGCGAAGTGGACGGTGTATTTGAGCTTTATCTATTTATATATCGAATAGCTAAACTATCCCTTCTAAATATAGTACTATGACGGCGATAATTGTGTAATAGTTAGCAGTAGGGTTCGATTCCCGGATATTCGGATATATTTTAAAACATTTTCATTTATGATGAGACAAAGTCAAATTAGACAAATAGTGGATTTTTTCTCCACCATTTAGCTCATCATATATTAAAAGTAGAAGAGATGGAAATTGCTAAATAGACAATCTTTCAAGAAAACGATTTATGTATGTGAAGTTAAAAATTAGAAATATAGGAAAGAAACAACATACGAGCCTGCCGAGGGTGCCTAGAGTTAAGATACTCCGTTCCCATTTTCATTCCAGTTCTTCTAATTAATAAGTTGATTAGCGGAACTTTACGCCGTATTTGTCTTCTTGTTACAGTATAGTAATTTAAAATATTTATTTTCCAGATCGGGAATCGAACGAATGACCGTCACGTTGACAGTCAGACGCTGCTACGATGGGATCTTATTAATATATTGAAATTACTTAAATTATATAAAAAAGTCTGTACAAAACGGTCACTTGATTAGAAGTCGTATTTGAATAACTCAATTAAATTGGATCGTTGGTGGACCAATTTAGTTTCTGTCTTAGTTTCCAATGGACTAAATATATTAGATTGTAAGTAACTCCGTTAATCCATTTATGGCGTTGTTTTAGGGTACATATAAATGAAACATTTGTTTTGTGGCTTTCTATTTCGAGATAATTGTGTTGGTAAATGTACGTATAATACATATATAATTATAATAGTAAAACTTTGCTTTATAAAATAAATAAATATTTATTTGGACTCCTCCCATATATAAACAGTATCTAGATTGAATGTCTAGTCAAAGCTAGGTTCAAGCTTTCAATAAAAATACGATACAATTTAAAGAAGCTTGATTGTGCGGTAACAGCGCTTCTGAGAAACGACAGCTCCCACTGTAGTATATATGACTATTTTAGTTTTAGTATTGAATTTAGTTAAAGTTACAATTTTTAACCTTTTAACTTTTACCTTATTTAGTATAAAATATTTTTTAAAAATACATTTATACAAGCAATAGGAGAAACAGTTTGATTTGGTTAAACGTTAATATCAGAAACAACTAGTACGAATTGAAAATGTATTTTTGTTATTGTTAGTCCATTTATTGAGAAGAGCTTTACTACAGCACGTTCACCTTTGGCCTTTAGAGTGTATCATGTATGATTTTGAGGTGGTCGTGCCTTAGGGGCACAAATATGCCACTGTAGGCGCGATTGTGAGTTTGATTCCCACTCAGGGGAATGAATTATTTAATACTTTCATTCCCTTGCCCTTTGCCTTTCATTGGCGCGCGGCTTTCCGCAGCGTGGAGTTGTTGTATATCTAAAACAAATATTCCAAAATATATGGATCCAGCAATATATAATAACTTGGATACCTCACTGTTGAAGCATCAAAAGCACGTCGCATAAAAGGCTGTAATATCACAAATATGAATGCTCCACTCCGCCTCTCATACATTTTATATTAAATTTTGGCTTAGTTTTGACTTGGCCTTATTTAAGTTTTACACTGTTGATATTCTAGGAATGGTTGTGTAACAAATTTTCTTTTCAGTTATATTACGTTCCTGATACAATGATATTTCCTTTTATTTATATAGTACGAGTTATAATGGGTTCGATTCTCACTCGATAGAGTGAAATATTAAATATTTCCATTTTCACATTGTGGTAACTAGGCCAAATGCGGAGTTGAGTTCCGCTATTTAATACGCAAATTATGAATGATTTCAGCAGAAAGGTGGGAAACAGAAGTATCTTAACAGGTTCCTAAGTTTTCTCTGTCTATCCTGGTATTTATTTATTTATTTATATATACTTTATTGTACACCACATATACAAAGCAAGCAAAGTCACATGCATTTAATGAATGCACATGACATTGCGTGAAGCACAAAAGGCGGTCTTATCGCTAATTAGCGATTTCTTCCAGATAACCTTGAGGTTAGGAGATATAAAATTAAAAATATATAGTGGGTGGTGCAAATAAACATAAATACCTAAATAATATTCTATCCGAATACACAAATATTTATATTATAGTGCAATATATAAGGTAATATAATATACTAATACTTAATTCTATATAATATTTATCGATGTCATATAATTTTGAAAATATTAAGTACATGGAATAAGTTGAAGGCCAGTCGTGGCGTAGCGGTACGAAGTGTGACTGTAAAACCGACTGGTTGTGGGTTCGATCCCCACTCGATGAGATGAAATATTTACTTAAATTTATATTTCCATTTCTCCGCAGAAAGTAAGGAACGAAGTGTAAAAAACGAAATGTAAAAAAAATACTAGGTTCCCTCTGCCTACGCTGCTGTGTGCGGGATACAGCGTGAGGTTGATGTTCTGAAGGAATAAATTTGTAAACCTTTAACTAAGCGATACAGCGTTTAACTAAGACTACAGTCTCAGTTAAACGCTGTATCGAGCATACATCAGGATAAGCAGGAAGGGAACCTAGTATTAAAACACTTCGCACTTAGGTACATTTTTTTTAAGACATCATGTCTTGAGTGTGGAAGTCAACGCCGCTTCATCGCCAGAATGAAGAAATGAAAATATTCAATATTTCATCCTCCTGAGTTGAATTTAAAACGACAATCGTATAAGTTTCAAGTATACATACTTTTTAAACTAGAAATATAAAAATGACACTACTCTAGCCATGAAATATCTAATACTGTAATAATTGCAACTTTATTTCAGATAATATCCTCTACTGTGCAATAAAAAATAAAAAATATATATATTTCATTCAGCAAGAATTTCACCAGCCATCTCAAATATAGTAACGTCAACGTTGCAGTCGCTATCTATTAAACATCGTCAGACGGGAACGAGAAATGGGTAGTATTAATCAACTAAATTGATTGAATCTGTAACCTCTGTGATTGGTATTGGTGCTAAAAGCAAAAGCGCGGTGTTGAGTTCCGACAGTTCCGAGTTTCTGGAATGTCTTAACCCTAAGTTCAGCTTGTTTATTCTTCTATGTGCGGGATACAGCGTGAAACTCAAAATAAGACATATATTCACAATTTTATATTTGAATCACTTGCACATAATAGGAATTGCAGTTTAGTATTACAGTACTCCCATTTAAAAATAATTTATCAATTTATAGGTTTTGTGCCTGACTGAAAATTATGGCAATGTCACTATGTGTTTTTTTATACCGCTTATTAATTTTACTGTTACCCACATTTGGAGTTAACGAAGTCTTGCCTTCATTATATATATTTCAATTAACTATTTCATCATTAATTCTTATATGTCGGTAAAAAATAACTCTTTCCCTCATATATATTTATAACGTTGTTGGCAGACATTAAATCAAAGTGGGAGATTCATTGGCCATTTCGAAGTTTAAGCGGGTTTGTATTTGAGGCCTGCGAAGAACTGGAGCGTATCCAAATAATTTCGCTAAAGTTAGCGAATGCAACGCCAAGTACAATATATTCAATTTCTGGTTCGGCCGTTACGTAAGTAGGTGAGTCTAAGTGGAACCTAGTACAAATTAATTGAAATAGTATTAAAAAAAGTCGTTTTAAAAACAACACAGAGGCCAGACGTGGTGCAAGGACACAAGGGTGACTGTAAAATTGATTGGTTGTGAGTTTGATTGGCACTCGAGAAGCTGAAATATTTATTTAAATTAGTGTTTTTATTTCTTCGGTTCTGGTGTCCAGGCAAAATGCGACATTGAGTTCCGCCACTGAAAAAGCGATGGCTCCAGAATTCGGTGAAAAATGGGGAACGAGAGTGTAAAAAACAAAGTGTGAAAAAAATACTAGGTTCCCTCTGTCTCGTGTGTCGAGGCTAAGCGCGGCGTTGGGTTCTGCCACTCAATACGCAATGCCTCCAGAATTCGGCAGAAAGTGGGGAACGAAGTGTAAAAAACGAAGTGTAAAAAAAATACTAGGTTCCCTCTGCCTACCCTGCTGTGTGCGGGATACAGCTTGAAGCTGATGTTCTGAAGGAATAAATTGACCTTTGTAGTCTTAGTTAAACTTAGTCTTAGTGAAAAATGGGGAACGAGAGTGTCTTAGAACTAGTTTCCCTCTGCCTACTCTGCTTTGTTCGGGATACAGCGTGAAGCTGTTTCAAAAGCAAGTATTCTAGATTTTTCTTATTGTTGTATGTATTTAACAAATAAAACCCTTTCATCTATGCCTGTATTTTGTGAGTTGTGCAATGCAATATCCAATTTAGAATCCACCATTTGGTTGCGGCGGCCATATTTGATTAACAACAGTATTAATTATAAGTATATAATTACATTGTCGTGAAAACTGCAGTCGTTATCCAAATGTCAGTTCAATCGGATACTGGGAAGTGGGTCAAATTGAGCTTGCAAGATTTCACTTACACTAACATACTAAGACAGCAAGTTCAATACAAGCTTGTAAAAAGGGACGACATGGTTTTCTGTTTTTTTCTTTGTTATATTTTTAGTCATACATTGAGACAGACTCTCCTTTACACACTCTCCGCCTAGTTTTTGATTTCTGTTTTATTTGCTTCGTGGACTTTCGACTTCGTTTACGTTTACGTTTTCGATTTAGTAAATTATATATTCTAATCATGATTATATTGGTTACAAGCATATAAAATACATAAATACCTTGTAAAAAAATCTTTATCATGGTAGAAGTTTAGACATTTTCGACTCTCTGTCAATGTATCAAACTCACAGCCGTCGCGTTTACAGTCATTATTGTCAATACGTAATTATTCCTAAGACTTGTGCTGGTGGTGCTAATACTTCTCCAAATAAAAGACCGTATTTCATTCTTTCCTGTTCTTTATAGGGTATTGCTCTTACGCTATTAATAAACTGATATGTTGCTATAACACTTGTTTATATATCAGTTTATTATAGCATCATACGAGTTTACTGATATTGTGAGAGCAAACTTGTTTATTTTGATTAAAACGTTAACTGTCTTTATGTTGGCCACCGGAAGTCCTTTATGCTTCAACAGTCATTAGTCCTATAAACAATTGTTTTTTTTTTTCAGCTTCACGTTATATTCTACATCTAGCAGAGTAGGCAAAGGGAACCTAGTGCTAAGACACATACAGCGTGAAGCTAAAACAATCAATATTAAAGATATACTAACTAAAACCGACTCTTTCACTCCCAATTGCAATCACTCCACATAAATAAAACACAACAACAATATCCAACAACCTGCTTCCCGTTTCGGCTTCAAGGATGAACGGGCAAGAGTAATTAGAAGTACGTAGAACAGGTTTTAGGTAACGTGTTAGGTAACAGAGTGGATTTGAAAAGCTAGCTTTGTAGGTCACAAGTCACCAACGTGACAAGCTGTTGTACAAATGAAATAGGCCTTTGACATTACACGCCCTAAATTCTAGTTGCTTAGGGAATATTTATGGAGAATATTTATCATAGCCTTTGTTCCTCTATTGAAAAGAAGAGAAATAAATTATCCGTCGGGATTGTAAATTCAATGGTTACGCATCATGGTTAAACGCGGTGTTGAGTTTCGCTTTTCACTACACAATATCTAATGTAGTAGTAAGATACAGTTACACACGCTCATTGCTAGCACTAAAGCATGCTTATATAAAGCAATCACTCATAGTTGCACGTGTGCCATCATTGTCATATCCAATGAACATGCCATTTCGATACTAGCATGCTTCATACGGGCTCAAAGCACGCCCCCTTTCCCCCGAGCAAATTCAAAATGAGCATGCTCACTATTAGCATTGCTTCGACACATATGCTAATATGTAGAAATGCTCAACAACAGCATGTTTACGTGCTAGTAATGAGCATGTGTTAGCAGCAAGCTATTAAAAAATATTATTTTAAGCTCTACGGTGGACGAGTGCAATATAAACAATAAATAAAGTCAGATATATATTGAAAAGATATATAGCATTCTATATCTTTTTGTATGGAAAAGACACGGCAAACGAGCGTTCGGATCTCTTGATGGTAGGTAATTACCGCCGCCCACGGCCCCGCCAACACCAGAGGATCTACAGGTGCGTTGCCAGCCTTAAAGGTGGATTGGGTGCCGGGGCCCGGCAACACCTGATGCGAAACGCAGTGGCATAAAGCCACTACTTCACGCCGGTTTTAAATGC
>DVQM01001824.1:0-11171 GCA_018231645.1 Heliconius ricini | reverse complement strand
GTGGGGGAGGGCCCGCCGTCGGCCGTCGCTGCGTGCCAGACCAGCGCTTTAGGTGAGTTTTTTTTAATAAATTTAAAAGTTGAAAAGTGAAAAGGTGTTTGTTTATGGCCAATAGAAAATAGGTTTAAAATTTGAGACAGTCTAAGGTAAAAAAAAAAGATTTAATAAAAATCTTCAAAATCATCCATGGAAAATTTCAGTGGTCATCTATTTTAATATTATTTATCTCAAAACTATTGAGTTTATTTTCTTCTTTTTTATATTTTAGGCAATCGTTATTATTTGTGTTGAAAATATTTTTGTTACCTTTGTGCAATATGTACGTAGTAGGTTATCGAGTTTGTTATTTTATATATCCCTTTTTATTTTTGTGTGTTATGAATTTGATTGCACTTTTTGGAGATTTTTAACTCCTTTGACTCATTTATGATAATATTTTAAATTCGCAAATACTGTATAGTGTCTGACTGTAAGTGTTGTAGTTCGTGTATCGGTTGTAAATTCGATTGCCACTCGGAGGAATTAATCCTTTTTATTGCTTCACGGCGGTAACAAGACAAAGCGCGGCGTTGATTTTCATATCTCGACACACAAATGAACTAAATATTTTAACATTGATTTTCTCTGCATACCCTGCTCTATGTTGTATACAACGTGAAACTAAAAAAAATAAGAAAAAATTAAATGATATTTAAACACCACATGTATCCCAGCACCAGCTCGTATCTCATCATTCGGTGGAGTATCAGTGGGTGCGGCGGGAGGTTCCCTGTCGCTACGTTGTGTGGTCGGAGGCGTCCCGCCGCCGTCCAAGCGGTGGTTGCGAGGTGGGAACCCTTTACACCCTCGATCACCTTTCCACTTGGATGGCGATGCGCTTTTGATACGAAGTGAGTATAAGTTCGTTTTTGCTTTTAATTTAACAAATCTAGTGTACCATTTATTGGCATAACTCATATTTTCTTTTTGTTTTTATTATATTTTACTTTGTATGTTGTTTCGAAAGGTTAATTATTTAACTTTGCGGGAATTGGTGCTGTATACAAACAATTAGTTTGGATACATAGGTTATCTTATATATTTTTTTCTTTATTTTTTAGCACATTGCTAAAAGAATTTTATCTAAAAACGGTTGTAAGTTTTATTAAAGTTTTTATTATTATATTATGATTTATGAATTCATTGCTTATATGATTCTTTTTCTGTATGCGGGATAAAGTAGGAAGCTGAAAAAATATATATAAATCCAGAATATATAGAGCCAGAAGATCGCAATAAAAATATTAAAAAGCGTGTTTTTTCATAGGCTTAGAATTATCTCACGCAGATAATTATACGTGCGTAGCGGAAAATCCACACGGCTCTGACTCTGTCACTTGGAGGGTATACGTATTGAGGCCTCCAACGCCTCCAGGGTTAGCTTTACTGGAAGCCAGATCTAGGGAATTGGAGCTTGACCTTCGACCAGCTCCAAGGGCTCAGGGTCATGCTTTACCCAAAGCCTATACGTTACATTGGAGGCTTGCTGCACCCGAGGTAAGAAGCTTCAACATATATATACGGATATCCTATTCATGAGTTATTATTCAAACATAATGATTTACATTTTACATTTTACAAAAATTATATCATATCATTTTTTGACTTAAAACATAAAACAAAGGTCTATTATAAGCCTATTTGACAAACTGTTATTCTTAAGCTATGTGGACAAAGTTGATAAGATTACCGCATTTTACTCTTATATTAACTTGGAAACAGTTAGCTCTGTGAAAGGAAATTTCTTACATTGTTATATACATTTATATAGAGATATCCTTATATAAGAGTATCTTATATAAGAATTAAATATCAATATCGGTAAGAAATATGTATATTTCATAGGGGGAATGGCGAATTCAATCAGCAAGTCCAGGGCCAGTGACATTGACAGGTCTACGTTGTGGATCAGCTTATCGAGCTTATGGTTCAGCGGGGGGAGCCCCGGGAGCGGAAATATCCATTAGAACTTCCGGGGGACCCCCGAGTGCTCCACCAGATAACAGATGGATAAGAACCAATGCTACTTATGCCAGATTCGATACAAGTATGTGGTCCGATGGTGGCTGTGGGCCCATGACTTTGAAGTTAGAGTGGAGTGGTACTGGAGCAGCAGGAGCTCGAGACGTGCCAGTCGGGGGAGAAGTCATACTCGGTGGTAAGTTATAAGAGATTACATCACATTACTTCTAGTGCACTACCTCATGTAGGGCACTAAGTGTTATTCCACACGTAGGAAAGAAAGATATTTTTTGGAAAACAAATAAAAAACTTGAACGTAGCGGTATTTGAACCCCCGCCTCTTTGGAAACCGTTTCGGCGACGCTTAGATGGTTTCCAAAGAGGCGTGGGTGCAAGTTCAGTATAAATTCAGTAGTGTAATTGCATTTTTTTTAATTTTAAAGTACGTGGTTAATTAAATGGATTAAGTTAAAATTGATATTCCTTTGTGTATGTTATAATTATAGTTTTGTGTGAACCTCTTTAGTAAGCTGATTTGCATTGTTATTTCAACTCTGCAAGATTTATTTGTTTTTGTAGAAATTTGGGCTTTTGGTCTCCAAAATTAGATAAACATTGTTTATTTATAAATATGGAAACGCGTTTTGTAAATTAAGGTATTATTTTATTACTGTACAAACGTCTAAGTAAACACATTATTAATTTATTAATAGTGTCTGTTAAAATATAATATATAATATTATTAATATTCCGACATAAATTTCTAGATAATATAAATTTTAAAATATCAATTTACAAAAAAATATTTTCAAGAAAAATAATATTATTATATAAAATGATAACAGACTCTGCTACAATATTTTCATCGAGTTGATTAATTTGTATATACCTACGCATACTTAAATACTAGCTAGATTGACATAAAATTTTATCACTTAACACACAATTCCTCTAAAATTGGCGAAAAATGAAGAAGAGAACGAAGTGTTTTAACACAATTTATCGGTGCCTAATCTGATATGTGGAGAAGCACGTGAAGCTGTACTAAGCAAAATAATTATACAGGGTTGACGCCCGGCACAAGGTACCGCGTATCAGCTCGAGCTACGAACGAGGCGGGCTGGACTCGTGAGATATATGAGTTCACAACGACCCTCGCGGAGGGATACGCGGAGGAGGTGGACGCGCCCTTCCCCGCCACTGCGGGGGAGCTCGCTTTGTTACTAGCGTTGTGCGCCGCGCTCAGTCTTGCTGCTTTGACAATATTGGCCATATTGTTGAGGAGGAAAAGGTACGTACAGCGCCGTCGATGAGTCGTGGCTCCTCTTTATTTTGGATTTCTGTATTTTTCCGCTGGCAACTATTAGATTTAGAGCAGCTGCGACTCGTCGACCATAGTATAGATATAGATGTGCTGTCTTTTTTATGTACGTATTTGTTTAAGTGTGAAAGTAAATGAAAGAATGAATTATATATTTCTTAGGTACATGTAAAAATAAATCTGATAAAAACATAAGTGTGAAATAAGACCCAAGTAAAATGTTAAGCAATGCGTCTTGCTCGACCTCACCGACAAAAGAAGGAGAGATCTATCTATATGGATGTCATGTATTTGTGTTCGTTTGGGATAGATTTCGAACTCTTTGGAGTGTCTGTACACTATTTTTCCACGGTCCCCCTGTGTCCAACACACAGGCCCTAAATCGGCCCCTACTATTTGTGGGATACAGCGTGACGCTAAACAATTAACAGACAATTAACAAAGTGTATGGTCGTTTTTAATTAAATTTATTGTAGTGGTGACACATTTTTCATACTATTGTGTACCTCTGTATGACATTTTAAATTGGCCCTACGGTTATTTTAGGGGCAAAAGAGGTTTCGCTGAACAATGGGGCTAAAAATAAATTTGCACAGACTTCAGTTGCTAGTTGCTTGACCTTCCCTCTAATGACTTTGTCTAGGTAAAACAGATTTCCATTGGACTTTTACTATTGATATATTTTAAAATTATTGAATAATAGTAATAATAAATATCGAAAATATTAAAAGAAAAATTTGTTTTGAATCTAGATGTTTTTAAATTGGATCTATTATTCAGTGAAGAAGAAAATAAGATCTATTTTAATCTTTCATTTTTTATTTCTAAACGATCATAACATATTTTTAACTATCTTTAATAAAAATCTATGTTACAAATAAGATCTGAGCTAACTTTCAAATGATACAGAAAATCTTGGGAATAAAGTGAACCTGGGAACCTAGTGTTCAGACATTTCGTTCCCATTAAGACACTTGCCTTCTTGGCCCTGCAAGCGTCAACACCAGAAAAATTGCAAACTTGCCACGACAAGCGTCAACACCAGAAAAATTAAAAAATCGAGGTTTCCTTACAAAAATTGAAAGTTTCGCTTTTATTTTGAAACTCAAGCTTAGATTGAGATTTCAGCGATATTAGCTTTTCTTCTGAACTGCCACTTTCTGTATCTGCTGGGTGCCAAATTTCATAATTCTATAAATATTGATTCCTTTTTATAGTGTTGAATTACGCGTTTGTTGCGATACAAACGGCCATATCTTTTTTTTAAGTAAATGTAGAAGTACGATTTTTTTAGGAAATCAAGGGACAATATATATAAATATGTAGTTTAAGTTTCACTTCGATATCTCCAAGCTCTCCTGAAATTAAGACTCTTGACAAACAGACAGACAGACAGACGGACGAACGGACAACAAAGTGATTATAAGGGTTCCTTTTTTCCTTAAAAGGTTTGGAACCCTAAAAATTAAAAAATGTTTCGTTATCTGTTTGTCTATCGTTATTTCAATATATAAGTATAGTTTTGAAAAAATGTTAAAAAACGTAAGGAAACGCCTCAATGTGATTAAAATAAAGGTTGAATCGAATAATGCTGATAAAAGAGATTCCTTTGTGAGTAAAAATGCGATATTCTCGATGACGAGGAGCTAACGTAGGATTCGATAGACAGCTCTTTCGGTGAGATTTCATATGCGCTTTTTATGATAAAAAAAATATTTTGTATTTAATTTTTTGTCCAATCAAGTAGAGGCCAGTCGTGGCGCAGCAGAACGAAGTGTGACTGTAAAACCGACTGGTTTCAATCCCCACTCGAGGAGATGAAATATTTACTTTATTATTTCCATTTCTTCGCTCTGGTGTCAACACGCAATGCCTACAGAATTCGGCAGAAAGTAGGGAACGGAGTGTCTTAATATTAGGTTCCCTCTGCATACCCTGCTGTGTGCGGAATACAGTGCGTAATTTTTTTATTTTTTTAATTTGTTGTCGTTTTTGTGATTATCGATGTAGTAATAGTTGTAGTCCTTCCATATATTATAGAAGTTTACAAATTTGTACTGTTTTTACATATTTCCTCGGGATAGGTATGAAAGAAACTAGATAAAATGTCCATCCATTCTTTAATGTATTTTTTTTTTTAATTATTTTTTTGCGTTGACTTAAATCACTCAATTTTTATTTTTAAGTTGTGGTGATTAATGTATTAAAATGTGAAAAATGGCTCGTTTGCTTGACTTCTCTCAAAAAAAACACAAAAGTGACGTTGACAAATGCTTATGGAAAGAAGCAAATTTAAAAATTAAATTTACATCTGTCATCGTTATAAGATACTTCGTCTGTCATCGCAAATTCGGGACGTTGAAAAAACAAATAAAAAATATATTTCTTAAAAGTTACGCTAGGGAATTGAATAGAATCAATACACAAAGTAAAGAACTTTTAAAGCGAAATTTTCTTAATCGCACTATAATTTAATTACAGCTATTGCGAAGGGGCACAAAGTGTGAGTGTAAACGCGACAGGTTGTGGGTCCGATTCCCACTTAAGGAAATTAAATATTTAATGTTTTCAAACACCAGAGCGAAGAAGCTCTGGTGTTTAGGCGCGGATTTTAGTTCCGTCACTCAACACGCCATATCTTAGGAATCTAGCTGAAAATGAGGAAAGGAACGGACTGTCTTAACACTTGGTTGCCTTTCCTACCCTGCTGAGTACATATTTTTTTAATTAGATCTGTTATTCAATGAAAAATATGTTGTTTCCATCTTTCAAAAAACTATGTTACAAATAAGCTCCGAGCTTGGTATAGCTTTCAAATGATACAGAAAATCACGAACCGGTCCTTGCAGAAATTCGCTTTAATTCTTAATTCCTTTCTTTCTACCCTACTGTATACTGTGAGTGAGTGACACTAAAAAATGTACAAAATAATCGTATTAAATGTAATAGCTTCATTTAAATTAAATGTAAAATTGCTTTTTTTAAATTTTGGAATTTTCATTTAAATATACTTGTTACTGAAATTGCTGTGTTTACTCGTTAAGTATGCAACAGCGGCTCTGACCTCCCTCACGTGATAATATCGCACCATTCGTTTAATTGGCGGTGAATGTAGTTACATCGCTTTACATTTAACAAATATCAACAAGAACTTCATTAATATTTTGTAATGATTATTGTATATTGTAAGTTTAGCTTCACGCTGTATCCCGCACACAGCAGGATAGGCAGGACAACCTAGTGTTAAGACACTCCGTTCCCTATTTTCCACCGAATTCGCGCGAGTGTTGTGTCGCGGAACTCAACGACACGCTTGCCTCGAAACCAGAGCGAAGAAATGGAAATATAAATTTAAATAAATTTTTCATGTCCTCGAGTGGAGATCGAACCCACAACTAGTCGGCTTACAGTCACACAGTGGCCTCTGACCTCATGATGATAGCAGCGGGTTCAAATTCAATTGGTATCGATTATTAATTCTTTTCCCTTTTTTATCAGTCAAAGTACAATGATGTTACTATATAATATTTCTAAATTGACTTGATTGACTGAAATTACTGATATAATATGTAATTTCTTATATATTTATATTAAATATTATTAAATATTTATCACATACAAACCATATTATGAAACGTACTATTGGATAGTTTGAAATTTTCCCGAATTTGTAAAAAAAAACATATTGTTATAGAATTTCCAAAAGTGTGGTTACTCTCTAATATCATTATATGCACATTTGCTAATATGTAAATTTTGCATAATATGACGACATAATTGTTTTTTCATATAAATCTGTTAAATTACTGAAAGTAAAGATATGAAATTTTAGTTTACATTATTTCAATATAGTTATGGTAAATGTCAGAAACGGAATTTATGGAGAACCGAGTATGTTTTAACACTGGGTTCCCAGGTTCCCTCCGCCTATATTATATAGATATTTTATTTCATCCAATATCATTGTAAATAAATATAATTTGTTTTTTATTACTTCATAAAAAACAGTGTAACGACAAAATCGTATTTCAACAAACAGGGCTATAAATATTTTATTACAATATGGTATCGTAAAATGGATGCATTATAGTTCACGGGTAATACGGGTGGGATAAACATACAAACGAGATGGATGTCCCACGTCGAGTTTTATGTAGAAGGTTTATTTAGCTTACTTACTATAACTATTAATATGATATATGCCATTTTGTAATACACTCACTATATTGTGCCAATAGTTTGATATGGAAATTGTGGCCAAATTTCGGCGGTTTATTCATTGTTGATAAAAAAATCAACTTCACGCTGTATCCCACACACAGCAGGGTAGGCAGAGGGAACCTAGTGTCAAGGCACTCCGTTCCCCACTTTCTGACAAATTCTGGAGGAATTGCGAAATTTTTGAGTGCCAGAACTCAACGCAGCGCTTTTGCTTCGACACCAGAACGAAGTAATGAAAATGTAAATTTAAGTAAATATTTCATCTCCTCGTTTGAGGATCGAATCCACAACCAGTTGGTTTTACAGTCACACTTTGTGCCGCTGCGCCACAACTGGCCTCAATATTCATTGTTGAATAAATATTTATCTTATGAATATATTTGTAAAATCCATTTGTATTAGGATAACTGGTTCCCTTTAAAGAGTTGATTGGATATTTCTCTCTTGTTCTGTCTTATTTAGCTCTACAAAATCATTATGTATAGACCGTCTACTTGAATATTGAACTTACTAATATGTATTTGTGTATGTACAAAGAGGTAATGAGACAAAAAAATTTTCAGTAAAAAAAACTGCAACAGATAATAAATAAATTGTATAATTTTACTTTTAAAACACCATTATAACGTAACGATTATATTCTTGAAGGATTTTTAATTATAGATCGTCCATTTCAAAAAAAAATACTATATATTTCTTATTATTTATTTATACCGTCCAAGCGCTCTGAAAAAAATTGAAGTAAGTCAGAGCGCTTGGACGGTTACTAAAGAGGCGCGGGTTCAAATCCCGCTACGTAAAAAAATATACATTTTAAAACCAGTTTTACGCTGTATCCCGTACACAGCAGGATAGCAGTGACAACCTAAACACTCCGTTTCCCACTTTCAGCCGACTTCTGGAGGTACTGCGTGTTGAGTGGCGGAACTCAACGCCGCGTTTTGGGAACGACTAGCCTTAACGTATACGTTTTCTTAATAAGTATCGTAGTTATATAGTTATTTGTACGTGTTTGTAAGTTTAACTTTACAGTAGACGGTCTATATTTACAATTCTTACATATAAAACAGTAACTTAATAATTATATCAAAATATGTTATTCTCAAAGTACACTTTTAATATATGTATGTATATGCTTTTAAAATGTTTACTTTATATTAAAATCAACTTTGCATTAGAAGCGAAACCTTTAATATGTTATTTATAGCTCGCGCTCCACACTCACTTTGATATCGTATTTACCATAAAAAATGAATGTTTTAATAATAATAATATTATTATTGAATGTTTTAAGTGATGTTTATCGATTTTTTATATATTTACCTAAATGGTTGTCAAACATAATTTAAAAAATAAATATAAGTAAAATCTCATAATACGTGAAAAATGACTTCCGGCTGACAGAAACACGGGATATCTATTTTCTCGTACCGAAGAGGAAATAAAATTGAGAATCTTAAAAATATATTTATGCTTTATAAATGTCAGATTATGGTAGAAATTTAAGAAAGATTGATATATATATAATCCGTTCTTAATTCTTATATGGACTGCTTTGCGTTGGCAAAGCTGATTTTCTAATATAGAAATCGAATAGAAAACATATTTGTTACTGAATTTATTCGTCGGTCATAGTGCAGAGGCACAAACATGTGATTGTAAACGCGACAGGTTGTGGGTTCAATTCCCCACTTGAGGAAATTCAATATTTAATACCACGGCGTGGAGTTTCGCCACCCAACGCAATGCTTGTAGAATTCGGCGAAAAGTGGGAAGCGGAGTGTCTTACCACTAAGCCACCTCTGCCTACCCTGCTTCACTAACGGGATACAGCGTGAAACAGAAAAAACAAAACAATTTATTTCTTGAGTAACAAACACGTCCTGTAATAAAATCTTACATCTCCAAATCGTTTTAGTACTAATATCAAGAAGCGTATGTTAAAACAATGTGGTTTGTTTATGCTCTTCATTAAAGGGCTTTGAGCTCCGTAGTGAAATATGTTGAGATTTTGTGTCACTACATTTATTTTGCAATTCTAAGAGGCGATCCACCGCTTGAGAGGCACTCGCGTCCTCGTTATATTAATGCTTACAATAATATACCGCAAAGTGTACTGTAATTTGTAAAATAAACAAATAATTATTTTTTTAAGTATGAAATTTTAAACTTTCTTTTGTTGTTTATGTTGGAAGTCAAGAAGATAATATCTGAAGTCATAAACAAGCAACGGATTATATTCTTTTTATGTTGAATTTAAAATAATAATTACAAATATTTTTGATCATAGTAAATTTTATCAGTAAATGGCATTGTTATAAGATTTTTTTTATAACTTCACGCTATATCCCGCACACAGCAAGGTAGGCAGAGGGAACTTAGTGTTAAGACACTCCGTTCCGCACTTTCTGCCGAATTTTGGAGGCATTGCGTGTTGAGTGGCAGAACTCAACGTCGCCTTTTTTGTCTCGACACCAGAGCGAAGAAATGGAAATATAAATTTAAGTATATATTTCATCTCATCTCGAGTGAGGATCGAACCCAGAACCAGTCGGTTTCACAGTCACACTTTGTGCCACTGCGCCACGACTGGCCTCAAGTGTAAGTGCCTTCTTGTTGTAAGTTATTATCAGAAAAAGAAAAAAGGATAATAATATTAGTATAATTTATATATTAAATTTGTGTTGAGGTCTTTTTTAAAATAAATAATGTAAAAGAAGAAAAGATTACTTAACATCTCGACGACCGTACTGCAAACATGAAAAAAAAACCAATCAAACTAAACTAACACACCAGACCAAAGAAAATAGTTAAACATTTTCTAAAAGCAAATGACTAAGTGAAGTTTTCCATAGTGAAGTGGTTGTTTTGTATAGGAGCGACGGTGCAGTCGCTCGTGTAGTCACCACCGACAAGCCGGGCTGCGGCACGTACCGCCCGCCCCCGCACCCGAAGCTGCCCCCGGACCCGCCAGGTGAGATTGTACTGCAAATTTAATATTTTATCATATTTTATCTCTTTAAAGATGTGAAATGTTGTTATTCTATGTTAGTTTATATGTTCTGATAATAAAACAAGTTTATAGAATGTCTTGTATATAAATATAATGTTTATATATCATATGTATTTACAACAAGTGTTACTGGAAAAGTCTAATATAAATATATAAAGAACAAAGATTATAGTCATATTATTTATCTACTCATTACCATTAATTAAACTATTCAAATGAGACAAATAAAAAAAATAATTTTATACGTAATTTTAAATGAATACACAAAAATCCAATTTTTAGCTTTACCCTTTCGCATATAGTAGGATACGCAGAGGAAATCTATTGTTAAGACACTTTAATCTTTACTTTCCGTCGAAATATTGGGGACATTGCGTGTTGATTTCGAAAATTACCGCCGCGCTTTGTCTTGTCACCAGAACAATGATATGAAAAAGTGAAATATTGCATTCTCCAGAATGAGAATCGAACTCACGACCATCGTATTTACAATTACAAGCTGTACCACTTCGTCACGACATCCTTTTGAAAAATAATTCAATATTTTGTCAGATGTATATGAAATAAGTCCGTACGCGACATTCGCCGGCGGCGCGGGCGACGGGCTGGCCGGCG
>DVQM01001823.1:0-11173 GCA_018231645.1 Heliconius ricini | reverse complement strand
TTAGGAAATTGTTTGTATAGTGTTGCATGAAATAAAATAATTACATATGTTATTCCACATTAAGAAAATTATTTTAGAAAATGTGTAAAAATTGAAATTTAGCAGGACTTGAACTCACGCCTCTTGGAAATCTTCCAAGCTAAACCATACATTCCACTAAACCATACATTCTTGAACCAATTTATTTACAACATAAATAAATTGTAATATGTAAAATTAAATAAAAAAAATGTTCATATATACTATATTAAAAACTAAACCAAATAAACCACTTGAATATGTTCAAATACATACCATATAGGGAAAATGGAGTTAGCATCTCTATTTTGTAATCGTGATCAAAGTGCAAGAACAATGAAACTAGTGCCTCACAGTACCTTCAAAAATCTTACTAGATAAATGTTATGTATGAAGTTATAAAATCCCTTCTCACTATTAGTTTCCTCGCGTATATACCTGCCTAGCTTGGACTATGACTTGACACCTTGACATAAATGTAAAAATTAAAAATCCATTTCAATTAATGGAATTATTGCATTACACTATATATTATAAATAAAATATTTGAATTCATTATTTAATATCATCGATAAAATTTAAACTACAATAATATGTAAGGATATATGTGTTTGTGTTTTGGTAATAAATATTGTAATAAAAATCGGCATATCCAATTTAATTGTATTCAATAATATTCAAAGAGTCAATATTATCAATTGTAGCATTTCTAAGAGATTGTTTATATTTCAATAATAACTTTTAGCTTAAATACTATATTATGTATATAAGTGTAAATAATGACTAAAATATTCATATATAAAATATTATTTAAATGGTGCAAATATATATTTATATTGATATTATGTTTTGTAGTTAAAAATGAGCAAACATACTTACAAGAGGCTATAATTGTTTAAAAGCGACGTTGGTTTCCCGTTGAAAGTGTACTTTCAGCATTGTTGAAGTTTTGATTGCCTGTATTAAAACGACCACCTGATAACCAAAATGTTATATTTATTCTTTAATTTTATACTTATGGAAGTTATTATTTATTGAGCAATGGAATATAAACGCGACGGTTGTGAGTTCGATTTACAATGTCTCAAAAATTTGGAGGTGCGTGGGGATTAAGTGTCCTAACATGTTATATATGAAATACATCGTGAAGATAGAAAAATATTCTTAATAAGAACATAGTCAGTGTGAGACTACAAATGCAATGGCTGTAATTTAATACATAAATGATTACATAAGACAAATAGTGGCATTTAATTTCTTGATTTAATACACTTTTTTATTTTAATAGATTTAAATTTGAGTGGGAAATTGCAGTGGTTTATCTTAAAACTTAGATCCTTGAGTGGGATCGAACCCACAACTTTCTCTTTTACAAACCTACACTTGTGCCCCTCCACCATGGCCTTGAAATAATTAGTGATATATAATGAATACCTGGATTATAAGGTTGTTGCCGGAGGTTGTTGTAGTTCTGACGCATAGGACCACCTCCATAGTTTTGTTGGTAGCCAGAGCCAAAGTTCTGCTCCCAGCCCTGATCTCCATACCCTGGGTTATCCCAATTTCCTCCTGCATTTTCCCATGGATTTTGATTATTCCAGCCTCCACCGGGAACATGACCTAAAGTGAAAAATAGAATAAACTATTTGTTATTTCAGTTTTATGGCTGTATTGAGTTGTGGTAGCAGTAGTGACTTACTGCCGCAAAAGCCAACCAACCGCTACGGAAGTAACCGCTAAGCAACCGCTACAGAACGACACAATAAAATTTAAGACAGTTGATTAAGCACTTATCATCATTTAGCTATAAATTCCTCCAGAAGGTGGGGAACGGAGTGTCTTAACACTAGGTTCCCTCTGTCTACCCTGCTGTGTGCGGGATACAGCTTGAAGCTGATTTTTGATTATTTAAGCTTATATTTGAGGCCGTGCGTGAGCAGTGGATTATATACACCATATTATAAGTAATACCACCATATTATAAGTATAAAAAGTTTAAAAAAAATCAAATTGAAAAGATTTGAATAAGACAATGTTTGGTTTCTGACTCTGATATTGACCCAGTTCTTACAACATACTATTTAAAATCCTTTATTTTTGGGGTCAGTTCCAGCTTTTTGATTTTTGCAAAGACATCCTTGGCTGGCATCCTTGACAAGTCAGATATATGTTTTTTTTTAATTATAAGTAGTTAGTATAGTTTAAGTTTGATTTGAACTCTTTGATATGTCACCTGATTCTCCCCAGTCTCCTTGTCTATCACTCCACCCTCTGCCTCGTCTATTGTTGTTACTGCCCATTACATTTTTAGACAATGCCTTTTTCACATCTAATCTACGTCCTTTGATCTTATGGTTTTGTTGCACTGAAATATAGAAGAATTTCAATTAACTTTTTTAGCTTCACAGTGTATCACACATATAACAGCAACGGAGGGAGGGAGGAACATGATACTACATTGTCTTATTACCAGAGCATGGAAGTGAAAATAATTTCTCTGAATAGGAATTTATTTACAAGTATGTGCACTTTGTTCAGGCCAATAAATATAAAAACATCCACAACCATTGTGTTCAAAGCAAGAAATTGTGCCAAAATACCTCAACAACCTCAATCTTGTTTACATAATAAAATTACGAAATCTTAAAGTTATTTTGCCAACAAATGTATTTTGTAAAAAAATATCTTAGATAAATTCAGATTTTTACTTGAGGTCCAGTTCGTAGCTTTACCAATTTTTTTCTTAAGTTACAAGCTTAATCTTACAAATAGCAGAGAGAACCCACTGTTATGAAACATTGTTCTTCAGAGCCATACCTTATGAATTTTAGACACGATGGCACTAAGTGTCAGAACACAAGACCAGGGCAGTAAAAATACAGTTTACAAAACTCAAGGAACTTTTAAAATACCATGAATTATCAAGGTGTTTGTAATATCAAATGGTTAGAAAATTTGAGAGAAAAGTTAAAGCTCGAGTTATTGAGTAGTAATCTATAATGAATGAATAATAATTACACAATTGAGTAATAAAGGTCATTATCAAAGTCAGTCAGTGAGGCCAGTTGTGGCGCAGCGGCACGAAGTGTGACTGTAAAACTGACTAGTTGTGGGTTCGATACCCACTCAAGGAGATTAAATATTTACTTAAATTTATATTTCCATTTCTTTGCTCTGGTCTCGAGGCAAAGCCCCGCTTCAGAATACGGCAGAAAAAGGGAATGGAGTGTTTTAACACTAGGTTCCCTCTGCCTACCCTGCTGTGTGCAGAATACAGCGTGAAGAGGAGTTATAAAAAAAATGCTTTTTGCAGAAGTGTGTTTTAAAAGTAATCATTACGAAAACAAATACAAGTCTGAACTTGTCTAAATATGCACTTTCCTCTGTGAATTCTGTTTTTTTTTACTCTCCTTCTCTCTGTAACTTCAAGTGTTTAGTATTGGACACTTAAAGGTTTGAATTAATGTGTTGTTTTGTCATGAAGTAATTCTTTTTGTTTGAATTATCAAATGCATAAAATTGTATTGATTTAGTTAGAAATGTAGAAAGACTTTTTTTAGTGAACTTGTGATAACTTTGAATTATAGTGCGTTTTGGGTTATCACTGGTTTGAATTAACAAGACTTCGCTATTATTCATTCTCTTATGTATGGAATGTACTTAAAATCAATGTATTTACAGGCAGATACTGTCCCTCTTGCACCACAATGGCCTCTCCTAAAAATTTACTCAAGTACTTGACTCATATTTTTTTTAACTACATAACAATATGTTATTTACATGTTTAACACTATTTGATTTTAAATATGTGTCAATATTATAAACATGTAAAGTTTATTTGGTTGAACTCTAATATCAGGAACTCCTGCTTCAAATAGAAAAAATATTTTGTGTTAGTTTAAGCTACACTACCCAAATCACACATAATCACACTAATTGGTTTAATTTTAAAAATCAGATGGTCAGAGTTATCTAAGGCACATATCAAGAGTCATGTACAACTTTAACTTATTTACATTTGAGCTACATGTAAAAGTTAGTTATAAAATAAATATATATATAATAAATAATGTATATAAAGAAAAAATAATATATTGACTTCACTTACAACATATTCTATCAACTGGATCATAATCATCAAACTCAACAAAGCCAAAACCCCTTTTTTTTCCAGTATCTTTCTCTGTTACAAGACTAACTGAAATGATTACTCCATATACACTAAAATATTGTCTTAAATCATCTTCTTCAATATCTTGTTTTATTCCACCAACAAACAATTTCTTAACAGTTGCACTGGCATCTGGTCTTTTAATCTCATCCCTGGGCACAGCTCGTTTCGGTTCTACAATTCTAAAATATAAATAAATAAAATCACTACAACATTAATATTAAAACAAAGTTAGACATGAAATATAATTTTTTGAAATATTTTTATTTGTTTTAAGTAGCAATACCTTCCATCAATTTTATGTGGTCTATTTTTCTGCGCTTCATTAACCATATGGGACCTAGAATATGTAATAAAACCAAATCCACGAGATCTTTTAGTTTGGGGATCCTTCATAACAACTACATCTACAATGTCGCCCCATTGTTCATAGAACTCTTTCAAAGACGCATCAGTAGTTCTATAATCGAGACCACCTATAAAAAGCTTTCTTATATGTTCTGGCTCTTCCTAAAATTTCAAAAATTATTAATGTTTATCAGGCGGTATTTCTTATGGAATATAAGTCCTCGAATCTTACATAGTCTTCACCCCCGTCGCTTGGTCTCATTCTGAATTCTTGTTTAGTCAGAAATTTGAAAACCTGTTTATTATTAATTTATTTGAGTAATATCCTAAAATTTCGCCGTTCAAATTAGTATATAATAATAGTAAATGTTAATCTCTTATATATTCTGGTCGTTAGTCAAATCATCAAGTTTCTATAAAACATCTAGTAACAACAATTAATATTCTGGTTAACGAAAAAACAAACTACAAACTACAAACATTAAATATTTTGTTTGACAACTAATAGATTAAAAAAGTTATGTTTTTTTTTATTTTATCCTATTCTGTATACTACTGTATGGCTACATAAAGCAGGGTGAATAGCACACACGGGGTAAATAGATAAAGTCAGGTTTTCTTTTATACTATGATATCCGACAATGAGACCAGTTGTGGTGCAATGGCACAAAGTGTGACTGTAAAACCGACTGTTTGTGGGTTCGATCTCCACTCGAAAAGATGACATATTTACTTAAATTTATATTTCCATTTTCTTCGCTCTGGTGTGGAGGAAAAGCGCGACGACGAGTTCTGCCACTCAACACGCAATGCCTCCAGAATTCGGCAGAAATTGGGTAGCAGAGTGTTTTAACATGCGTGAAACTAAATATCCAACAATTTTCATTAGTACATCTACTATTTTATTTCTTTTTTGTTAAATAATATTAATCGTTTACTGATACTTCCTGTATTGACATCATAGCTTCTTGAAGTGGATTAACCTGAGTTCCTGAAAAGTTGTTTTTTTTTTTATATTATGAGCTTAGTGTTCAGTAATAAAAAAAATAACTTTTATTACTCCCTAATTAATCAGAATGAAAATTTGTACATTATATGGTATTATTTGTTTTTAAATTTACTGGATAGCGATGAAATATTTGTATATAATAATAGCGACGCAGAGGTGAATAGAAAAAAATGCTAATACGCCCTAGGAAAGTTAATCGATTATGTTTCATGCAAATTTTGGTTTATGAAATATTATAAAGTCAGTCTTCTTTATCTTATTTTTTTCTATTCACTTGATACGGCAAATCAATTACAATAAATCATAACTGTTTTGCATTCATGTTACAAAAGTAAGCGTAAGTAAATGCTTTGTAACTAGTTACAAAAATAAGCAGTTTCGAAAACTAGTTACTCGTGTACCCGAAACTAGACGGAACCGATTCTACCTAAAAGACGATACGACCCACGTCTTAATTCAATTGACAGATATATTCGCGCCAATCATCACGGTAGGGGCGCCTCCAGGTGTCAAGAGTAGGTAAACTAGCTATAAACCATAGACAATTATAATAACACTACCAGTGTAGCCAATTTGTAGTGCAATAGACTAAACTCATAGATGTCTTCTTCACACTATCACTGTATTTTATCCAACATAATAATTATTTTCTTATAATGCAAAGCAGTTATATTCTATTCTACTTTTCGTTATGTGCTGGTGTCAAGACCAAATGCTATGTTGAAAAAAATCAAATATATTATATTATTATTAGAAATGTTATTACATTAAATCTTGTAGTTTCTTGTTATTAAAGTATTAGTTAAAAATCTAATAATAATATCAAAAGTATATAAAAGATCTGTTGACTTATTATACACAAATTTAACTTAGTAAACCAGTAAAACTTAGTAAGTGCAAAATATATATAAAGTTATAACTTAAAATAATAAAAGTAATACACTTAATTTCAATTAGTGCAAAATTAAGAAAAGTATATACATACATACATACATACATACACATATATATTTAATCTTAATAAAACATTTCCAAATACGAAAACGTTTTGAGTATTATTTGATAGCTAAATAATGGCATTTGATTGAAAGATTTTATAAATAGTGTCTATACCTCTACTATTGATCATGTCATAGACAATACTGTTTCCATATCCGCTTACGACGCTTTTTTGAGCGGTGAGCCGGCACCGTGCTACTTTTGAGAAACGAGCCCATCTTTCTTTTTGGCGTGGCGTCACTCGGTGGCGGACGTGCAGTGATAGCTTAGTCGTTCATTTCGCAATCACAGTTGTTTAACGCTAAAAAGGCTTTATAGTTTTTTTTCATTTAATTGTCAGTGCTTGTAAGTTTTCGGATATAATGAGGCCGCAACAGAATGGAGATGATGGTTTTGTAAGTATTATATTTTGTATACTTTATATTTTTATCGTTATGACTATTATAGTATAATATATTATCATTCAGTTATGACAACGATTTTTGGATAATATTAAATATTTTTCTTTTCTAATATCATTTTGGTTTCCATTTCGATGGTATGACGCTTCTTAGGCGTACCGTTCCGCCATCTTGTTATACTCATGTGTTCTGCTCTACTTTTAGGATGAGCCAGAAGTTCACCGCAAAATTTTCATTGGAGGTTTGAACTATCGTACTTCTGATGAATCTTTAAAAGCCCATTTTGAAAAATGGGGAGAAATAGTGGATGTTGTTGTTATGAAAGATCCCAAAACGAAAAGATCTCGAGGATTTGGGTTCATCACTTATTCCAAGGCGCACATGGTTGATGATGCCCAAAATAACAGACCACATCGCATAGATGGACGGTAAGTTAGTAAAAATTATTATATTGCTGCAGTCCAGCTATGTGAAAACTTGTATAACGTTTTCTCATCGTTTTAAGCTGCATAAATCAAAAGTCACCGCTTGGTGATTGTCCCGTGTAATAAAAACACGTGGCATTTTCCGTGATGTCGACATGTATTTGTCTTGCTTCTCTTATTACTTCAATATTTAATATTTTTATGTTCGCGTGTAATATAACTTTACTTTTTTTTTGTGGAATATAAATTAGGTCTTATGACGTTTCTCTTTCTTCAAAGACCTCTGATTGAATAAAACCTAGCAAGGTAATGCTAGGCTTGCTTTACCTACAGGTTTGCAATAGAGAGCCTAGGAGAATATAATGTTAATATTATTCTCATTGTTATAGAATTGTAGAAACCAAAAGGGCTGTAGCTAGACAAGACATTAAGAATCCTGAAGCAGGTGCTACTGTTAAGAAATTGTTTATTGGTGGCATTAAAGATGACCATGACGAAGATCAACTGAGAGAATACTTTTCAAATTATGGAAATGTACAAAATGTTAGCATAGTTACTGATAAGGGGACAGGAAAGAAACGAGGCTTTGGTTTCGTAGAATTCGATGATTACGACCCTGTTGACAAAATATGTCGTGAGTAATGTTTTTATTAATATTAGTATATTTAATCGCTCTGTCGCATCACTTCACTGTTAATGCAGTGGTTGTGAATTCAATATCTAATAATTCTGGTAACAAGACAAAGTGCAATTTTAGGTCAAGTTATTCAAATGGTGTCTTGGAGATTACCATTGCAAACTGTTTACACTAGGTTACCTTTGTATGATACATTGTGAAGATGTATTTTTTTAAAATTAGTCCCACAGCTTTGCCCCAGAATGGAATTATATGTGTCCAAATCTGGCTTCCTCTGACTGTGGATATTAAACTATTGATTTTAGCTATACCAGACTAACTATAACAAAGTAAGATTTGGTACGCAAGTCAACAAACAATATTTATAATTTAATTCCAGAAGAAAGAAGAAATTACTTAAGTATTGTTTTTAATACTTACAATATTTTTCAGTAAATGCACCACACAAAATTAATGGTAAACAATTAGATGTTAAGAAAGCTCTACCGAAAGATGGATCTGATCAAAGAGGAAGCAGACAAGGGCCAGGAAGAAATGATAATTGGGGCAATGGAGGTTTGCAGTTTTTTATCATTTTGTTTTTGAGCATTGTGCTGTATTCTACAATAAGCAGTAGAAGAAATCCAAGCTTGTGCGTTGACTGAGTTAATTGGTAGTTGCTATCATGAACTGAATTTAGCTACAATTTTACTTTACCATAGTTATATTTTTATAAATAAGGTTTTTAAGAATCTTATTAATTATATATTTGAATTATTTTAGGAGGCTATGGAAACAACCAGGGTGGGTGGAACAATTCAAATCCTTGGGACAACAACCAAGGAGGTGGTTGGGGAGGTAATCAAGGGGGTGGTTATGGGGGAGGCAACCAAAGAGGAGGAGGTGGGGGCGGTTGGGGAGGTAACCAGGACTTTGGTAATTATAACCAACAGGGTTATAGCGGAGGCCCCACTCGTAACCAGCAATATGGAAATAATAGATCAGCGCCATACAATGTCAACCAAGGCAGCGGCGGCGGCGGTGGTGGCTATGGCGGCGGCAACTATGGTGGCAACCAAGGGCGTGGCGGACGTTTTTAACGTGTGTATAACTTTTTTATTGTTACCATCACTTTTTCTACATCATTTATCATCACATCACTTACATTTGTTAGGACACACAGTGTCTACTATAGGTTAATTTGGATTCTTTTTAGGTAAATTGAGCACTCATAGCATTAATATTTACTTAGGATGATAGTTATCAGTTGAGGATTAATGCTATGAAGGTATAAATTAGTTTATATATGTACAGTGTATTTAAAGGTTTTTTCAATCTCTAGGTCTCGTGCTAAGTACACTAGTAGTGCAGAATATGTCTAGTGTAGGCAGCTTCGGAGCACTAGTTACTCGACCTTGGTCCACATGCGAGACCCCATAGAAGCCGTCAGGAATACCATAGACATAGTTTGGACCTCGTATATTTTAGAAATATTCATAGATTTTAAATATGTACTGATATGTAAGTTGATCTATTTATTGTAGTACTTTAGGTACTTACGTGACATACTTGTAAGGAATATAGTTTGTGAAATCGATAGTTACTTTTTTACGGATATAAGTACAATGTAGGATTATCTTGTAAGAGCAATGAATTAGAAGCTAGGAAATACACATTTTATGATGACATTAGATTATAAATGATCATATTTTTTTGCTGACTTACTCAGTATTAAGTTTTCAAATAGATGTTATATGAAAACATAGGTGTATAGTGATTTATAGGTTAATTTAATTAATAAAAAGTACTACAAAACTAGTAGGATTATTTATTTAGACAAGACATGTAAATATTCCTTTTTTACCAGGTTTATTGAATAAAATTTCATTATGATGCTGATCATGCAAGTTAATTATATTTAGAAGATAATTATTTAGATATGGAAAATTACTATTAAATAAATAATGTTAGTTTTTACAAAAAGAGATCTATTCAAATTTTTATGTATGATGTCTGCATTTTATTTTTTTATTTACTTCATTTTAAGAATTTCAAATTCTCTTGTGACAGTGTAAACATTTTAATTGTGTAATATGGTTGTAGGTTTTTCTTTAGTTTCTCCTTAACTCTGTAGATACACTAAAAATAAAGTATATATTGTAAAAACTTCACTCAAGGTTACTATTTCAAAATACCATACCCATTTTAAGTGTATATCAATCAATGACAGGATATTTTCGAGAATTGGAGGTAGCATCAGTACATACATGGTAGGTAAAAGTATTTTTATCCTAGGTAGACATTTACATTTTATGTGATGAGCTCAGGGAATAGAGGAGTAACCTACAATTCAAACATGTATTAATAAAAAAATTATTTTGCGTTTAAATAATTTGGGCACCTTCTGATATGTATAATTTGTTAAGTATTCAGGTCACAATTAAAAGAATAAATAGTAGATATTTTTACATAAAATAAACAGGGCGTATAATTGGACTGAAATGACAAAGATCTCAATTTATATCAATGATTTTACAAGTAACTAGTGCTTTTTATATTAATAAAAGTCCTTTTAAATAAGTAAGAGTCCTATTTGTATTTTAAATGAACTATCAAAATACTTCCAGCTCTCTTATCGACTTGCAATTGACAGACGAGCCGGGTACTTAGCATGTAGATGGGGAGGGAGTGTGGGAAATTTGGAGCATTTCCCGCAATTTCAATATGACTGCGAAAATGGCAATTGCAGAATGCAATTTAGCCTTGACCGACATCTATAAATGCAAATGAACGTGTTCGAGCCACGATTGATTTACACTGATGGATATTGCATCCACTTGATACTAGTTAGATATATTAAGGCGCTGTAATATTCACGTGGGGTATGTATAGTAACGTAGGGTACTTAAATAAAATATATATGGCGGAAAAATATTACGTAGCCACACGTATTTGCTGAATGGTCTTGAAATTGGTACCAAAAATAGACATTTTTAAGATGGCCACGTGTAGAGTTATCCCGACAGGTAGTTTCTACGTAAGTATTGAGAATGGTTTTAATGAAAGCTTGTTGCACTCTTTGTGACGCCCTCTTCGATTCGTTACGTAGTTGACGTATTCGATTATAGATGTCGCAGTTGCTTACAGGAATCGTTTGTCAAGTATAATAGGCAGTTAACTCCTTTG